>JANIWL010000040.1:0-74659 GCA_030705075.1 Entelexis geochares | reverse complement strand
TGGATTTCCCGTTACGAGAGGAACTGCCTGCAGATCATCCGTCGATGTTACCCAGGAGGATTCGGTATCTCATTGAGACGCTTGAGGATTTGGCTAGGGATCTGGGAGATGGTTACTTGCTCTCAGACGATCTTTTGATGGTAGCCAACGATATGAGCTTCATTGTTAAGACACCACGACCAAGCCTCACTTGAAGGACTCATTAGAGTGTCGACTGTTAGATATATTTATTGCGAAATGTGTACTGAGCTTGCGAAACGGCAAATTGCCTTAGCGGCGATATTCCAAGGGCAGCGGAATTAAGGTTTGAGAATGCGGAGTTAAGGTTTGAGAATGCGAAAATATTTGAAACAGAGCAACCCTCTTGCGCTGATCTGCTCAGTAACGAACCAAACTTCTTGTGCGACACCGCACATGCCTCACAGAACCACTGACATGTCCGACGTTGTCGACAGCTATGAAAGTGCCCTGGTAAAATTGAGAGGACCTCAGCCTACCAATCCGTTTAGGGCTTTGCTGCCAGTGCAAAATGAACGCGTAGTGTGGAAGCCTGCCCAATACGGAATGGCCATCGCGTTCTCAAATATCGTTAACCGTTATGAGAAGTATCACCAGTTCACTGTTGAGTATATCGGCGGAACAGCTAGGTCTTTCGATACGCTTCTTATGCCTTCAATAGGCTCGAAGCGCCGCACGGTGCCCAAGTACCTTTTGCCCGACTATCAAGACTTCATTCCTGATGAGGAGGCCCGGGAGTTGAGCAATAAGTCGAGAGAATTGGTCGGGAAGGCTCAGAGTGAGCAGTTGACTCTTGATGAAGCCGAGCAATTCTTCAGCGTGCTGAAAAGGATACTACGGCCGCACGAGGAGGCTTTAATGAAGCTTTTGGACGTCGACCCCGGCTGGATTACACGGGCGCGCGAACGCCTTCCGAAACGCGAGCCACTGAAAAGCGACATACCCGAAGATCAGCGGCCGGAGTTGATTGCGGAACTGCGCCGCGCCTGCGCACTATACCGGCAAGGCGAAGTGACGGTTGGACCACTTTTAGACTTGGGCCCGTTATTCAACAAGGCGCTTCGAAGTACCGGCAAGCCAGAAGTGGATTTACCGTTACGAGAGGAACTGCCTGCAGATCATCCTTCGATGTTACCCAGGAGGATTCGGTATCTCATTGAGATGTTTGAGGATTTGGCTAGAGATCTGGAGGATGGTTACTTGCTCTCGGACGATCTTTCGGTGCTAGCCAACGACATGCGCTTCATTGTTAAAACACCACGACCAAGCCTCACTTGAACGACTCATAAAAGTGTCTAGTGCTAAATCTATTTATTGCGAAGTGTGTACTGAGCTTCCGAAACGGCACATTGCCTGAGCGGTAGTATTCCAAGCGCAGCGGAATTAAGGTTTAACAATGCTGATTATCTGAAACAAAGCAACCCTCTTGCTCTGATCGGCCCAGTAACGAACCAACCTTCTTGTGCGACGGAGCACAGGCCTCACAGAATCACTGACATGTCCGACGTTGTCGACAGCTATGAACGAGCCATGGTAAAACTGAGAGGACCTCAGCCTACCAATCCGCTTTGGGTTTTACCGCCAGTGCAAAAGAGACGCACAGTGTCGAAGCCAGTCCAACACGGAATGTCTCTCGGGTTCTCAAAAATTATTGAGCGTTATGAGAAAGATAACCCAATCACTGTTGAGTTTATCGGTGAAATTGCCGAGGCTTTCGATACGTTTCTTTCGCTGTCAGTGTACTCGAAGCATCGTACGGTGCCCTCCCACCTTTTTCCCGACTATAAGGACTCAATTCCGGATGAGGCGGCTCGAGAGTTGAGCAGTAAGTCGAGAGAACTGGCCGAGAAAGCTAAAGAATATCAATTAAGTTTTGATGAAGCCGAGCAATTCTTCAGCATGCTGAAAAGGGTACTACGGCCGCAAGAGGAAGCTTTAATGAAGCTTTTGGACGTCGACCCCAGCTGGATTACACGGGCGCGCGAACGTCTTCCGAAACTCGAGCCACTCAAAAGCGACATACCCGAAGATCAAAGGCCGGAGTTGATCGCGGAAATGCGCCGCGTTTGTGCGCTATACCGGCAAGGCGAAGTGACGGTTGGGCCGCTTGCTGAATTGGGTCCTATATTAAACAAGGCGCTTCGAAGTGTTGGTCGGACGGAAGCGGACATTCCGCGACGAGAGGACCTGCCTGCAGACCATCCGCCGATGCTTTCTAAAAGGATTCGGCATTTCATATGGTGGCTTGAGAATTTGGCTAGAGACCTGGAAGATGATCACTTGACGTCAGACCGTCTTTTGATGCTGGCTGAGGATATGAGCTTCATTGTTAAATCACCACGACCAAGCTTCCCTTGAACGAGTTACAAGTGTCTAGTGCTAGATCTATTTATTGCGAAATGTGTACTGAGCTTTCGAACCGGCACATTGCGTTAGCGGCAATATTCCAAGGGCAGTGGAATTAAGGTTTGAGAATGCGGAGTTAAGGTTTCAAAATGCAAGAATATTTGAAACAGAGCAACCCTCTTGCGCTGATCTCCTCAGTAACGAACCAACCTTCTTGTGCGACAGAACACATGCCTCTCAGAACCACTAACATGTCCGACGTTGTCGACAGCTATGAAAGTGCCCTGGTAAAATTGAGAGGACCTCAGCCTACCAATCCGCTTTGGGCTTTGCCGCCAGTGCAAAAGAAACGCACAGTGTCGAAGCTTGCCCAACACGGCATGCCTCTCGGCTTCTCAAAAATTATTGAGCGTTATGAGAAAGATGATCCGATCACTGTTAAGTTTATCGGCGAAATAGCTAGGGCTTTCGATACTTTTCTTTTGCCCTCGGTGTACTCGAAGCATCGCACGGTACGCCCTCACCTTTTTCCCGACTATAAGGACTCAATTCCGGATGAGGCGGCTCGAGAGTTGAGCAGTAAGTCGAGAGAACTGGCCGAGAAGGCTAGAAGTTATCCACTAACTGTTGATGAAGCCGAGCAATTCTTCAGCGTGCTGAAAAGGATACTACGGCCGCACGAGGAGGCTTTAATGAAGCTTTTGGACGTCGACCCCGGCTGGATTACACGGGCGCGCGAACGCCTTCCGAAACGCGAGCCACTGAAAAGCGACATACCCGAAGATCAGAGGCCGGAGTTGATCGCGGAAATGCGCCGCGTTTGTGCGCTATACCGGCAAGGCGAAGTGACGGTTGGGCCGCTTGCTGAATTGGGTCCTATATTAAACAAGGCACTTCGAAGTGTTGGTCGGACGGAAGCGGACATTCCGCGACGAGAGGACCTGCCTGCAGATCATCCGCCGATGCCTCCCAGAAGGATTCGGCATTTCATATGGTGGCTTGAGAATTTGGCGAGAGACTTGGAGGATGATCACTTGACGTCAGACCGTCTTTTGATGCTTGCTGAGGATATGAGCTTCATTGTTAAATCACCACGACCAAGCTTCCCTTGAACGAGTTACAAGTGTCTAGTGCTAGATCTATTTATTGCGAAATGTGTACTGAGCTTTCGAACCGGCACATTGCGTTAGCGGCAATATTCCAAGGGCAGCGGAATTAAGGTTTAACAATGCTGAATATCTGAAACAAAGCAACCCTCTTGTGCCAACCGACTCAGTAACGAACCAGAGCACAGGCCTCACAGAACCACTGACATGTCCGACGTTGTCGACAGCTATGAAAGTGCCCTGGTAAAATTGAGAGGACCTCAGCCTACCAATCCGCTTTGGGCTTTGCCGCCAGTGCAAAAGAAACGCACAGTGTCGAAGCTTGCCCAACACGGAATGCCTCTCGGCTTCTCAAAAATAATTGAGCGTTATGAGAAAAATGATCCGATCACTGTTGAGTTTATCGGCGAAATAGCTAGGGCTTTCGATACGTTTCTTTTGCCCTCCGTGTACTCGAAGCATCGCACGGTACGCTCCCACCTTTTTCCCGACTACAAGGACTCAATTCCGGATGAGGCGGCTCGAGAGTTGAGCAATAAGTCGAGAGAATTGGTCGGGAAGGCTCAGAGTGAGCAGTTGACTCTTGATGAAGCCGAGCAATTCTTCAGCGTGCTGAAAAGGATACTACGGCCGCACGAGGAGGCTTTAATGAAGCTTTTGGACGTCGACCCCGGCTGGATTACACGGGCGCGCGAACGCCTTCCGAAACGCGAGCCACTGAAAAGCGACATACCCGAAGATCAGCGGCCGGAGTTGATTGCGGAACTGCGCCGCGCCTGCGCACTATACCGGCAAGGCGAAGTGACGGTTGGACCACTCTTAGACTTGGGCCCGTTATTCAACAAGGCGCTTCGAAGTACCGGCAAGCCAGAAGTGGATTTCCCGTTACGAGAGGAACTGCCTGCAGATCATCCGTCGATGTTACCCAGGAGGATTCGGTATCTCATTGAGATGTTTGAGGATTTGGCTAGAGATCTGGAAGATGGTTACTTGCTCTCGGACGATCTTTCGGTGCTAGCCAACGATATGCGCTTCATTGTTAAAACACCACGACCAAGCCTCCCTTGAAGGACTCATTAGGGTGTCTAGTGCTAGAAATTTACTTATTACGAAGTGTGTACTGAGCTTCCGAACCGGCACATTGCCTGAGCGGTGGTGCCTGATGTTCCAAACGCGGCGCGTATAAGGGTTGTTCCTTTTGGGTGATCTGGAACGAAACATCTGCTTCGCACAAGCGCAACGTCGCGAACGTCTTACCCTACCCCACGCCACCGTACGCTAGTTCAAAGAAAAATTTAAGTGAGCGACGGTTTCGGCAGCTGCGATTGAGCCGCGAGAAGACTGGGAGGATCTTAGGTTTGCAAATGGCCAAGGGCGGTACCGCTAGTGCAGGATGAACGCAGCGTTTCAAAGGCTTTCCTACCAGCGTTGGCTACCACCCATTCGAAACTGGTTAGCCACTAGTAATAAAATGACCAATTGACTTCTGAGTATTCTTGCGCGACGGCCAACGCTTGCTTGGTATACGTGTCTTCCTGGAGTTAAAGTGTTACGAAGCGCCAGTTGGTAAGAGCGAGGCTGGTATTCTGTTACAAAAAGACCTGCCGGCAATTCACCAGCCGGTGCATGCCAGAAATTCCGTATCTCGTTTGACTGGTCGAGGAATCGGCGTACGATCTTTCGTCGCGAGCCGTAGGAAATATTAGCTTCTTCGTGAGGTTGACAATGCACAACATGGGCACGGGCAGGATCACGTGCGCGGGGGTGGACGCCGTAAGGGAGATGACGTGAGGATCAGCTGCAGGAGGATCTGATCTCTTAGCTGCCCGTTTGTAGTGACGCGAATCCGCACCATTTTGTGAGCATCCTGACCCGTATATTGTCGAAGTTGTGAGCGCCGCAGATGGCCCCCGGTGCTAGCAAGACGGCGCCCGCTGTATCTGCCCAGAGAAAGCGCCGCGGCCGCTCGATAAAGGCGTGCGAGGGCTGCCGCGCCCTCAAGACGCGTTGCCAATTCTCGGCCCAGTCGCTCGTTTGCGACAAGTGCATCGAGCTGAACCGACCCTGCACCATGCTGCCGGCAGCATATGTGGCGCCGAAGCCCACGCGCAAGCGCCGAGCAGCCGGCTCGAGGTCGCCGCAGTCGCCCGGCGGCGCCCGCCACGCCACAAGCGTGTCGCCGACTGCGTCGAAGCCCTCGTCGAGTACGGAAGGCTCCGAGGCCGAGTCATCTGGCGTGAAGTCAGACTCGGGGCCTGCGCGCAGCGGCAGCATGCAGATGGGCCCCTCGTCGGCCAATGACTCACTGGAGGGCCTAATGGGCCGCGCCCCCACCGCATCGCGCGCGCTACCCGAGACGCCCGAGATGCTCAATGGTGGGGACTCCATTTTCGACACGCGCTACCCTCCCTTCGACATGCGCGCCGTACTCGACCCCGGCACTTACGTGCCGGATCCCAGCCCGCTGCCGTCCGAGGATCTCGATGTGCCTAGCCTTCTCGATCCCGAGATTCCCGAGCTGTTCTTTGGCCTCGATGGCCGTGACCTCCCCAACTACGAGTCACCCGAGCAGCAACAAGACGCTTCTCCTATGGACCCGGCTTACACCACGAATCCGAAGAACCGCATCAGATTCAACCTGTCGCCCATGTTCATGGCGCTGCGGCACCTAGATCCGGCTTTGCAGTCTGGCTTCGGCATTGCCTCGCGGCTCATGAAGCCGCGCAACCAGCCCGTCGTTCACCGTAACGTTGTTTCGCTCGGTGTGCTCAGTCGCGAGCACGCGATAGAGCTCATCGACATCTTTAAGCTCCACTTGAACCACTGGATTCTCATGATGACAATCGAGGACACCACCGTCCTACTTGACCACTTGCTGCAGAGGTGCCCGCTGCTCGTCACCGTCTGCTGTGCCGTCGGCCTGCGCTTGTGCTCGCGTGACGCTTGGTCCCGATACTACCCGGCACTTGTCGACTTCATGTCCAAGGAGTTGTCCCTTACGCTCGCCCGCTCTCCGCAAAATGTCGAATTTCTGCAGGCAATCATGCTGCTTTCCATTTACGGAGGCTCCCTTTCCTACCAGGAGCACGTCTTCGACATGTGGTACCTGAGCGGCATTGGCGTGCAGCATTGCATGACAAACGTGGCTCTCCTCGACACCCTGGCGCACCACCACCTACGGCTATGGAATCATTTAGTTCATGTGCACATCCACAGTTCCGTTATGACTGGTCGCATTCCCATGGTCGACGACCAATGCATCGATATGTGCCGCCGCATTTTAAAGGAGCCTTTCGCTGACCGCTTCGACAGCTGCATTCTCACCGAGATCCTCATCTATGACATCGCGCTGCAGCTTTTCCGCTCGCGCATCACCTACGACGACTTCGTGAAGAAAGTGGCAGCGTGGCAAAATGAGTGGTCCATGGTGTTGAGCATGACCACGGTCCAGTTCGCAGACACTGTACGGCACTTGCTCGAGTTCAATGTCCGCGTCACCCACCTGCGGCGCGTCAGTCTAGTCTCGGGTTCCCCCACTAGTGCCGCCACCCTTGTCGACTATCCCATGCCTTTCGCAACAAGTCAGGACGCCCTGGGCCAGGAGGACCTGCTCAGCGCCCAGTGGTTCGAGACGTTGTCCACGCAGGAACTTCTGAGTGGCCTCACGCAACTGAACACTACCATTAATGGGATCGTCATGCCAGCGGCCGGTCGCTTGTTCCGATATCTTAGTGACATGCTACACGACGTGGCATTCACTGCTGCCGTCTTGTCAATCACGTTGCGCAAAATACTCGCCAAGAGAAATAATGTCTCTAGAGAGGCCGAGCGTGTCATGTCGGGCGCATTGATCTTACCGCGGCGTCTGGCCGAACTTTTCCACGCTACAAGCAGGGGCTCTGATCTTCAGCAGAGCCGCTGCTTTGCTTTAGTGCGACTGCTGCAAGGAATGAACTGACTTCACGTCAGGCACTAATACTGAATCATTCATTCCACTGCCCTTATGATTCACATGCCCTTACTGTCCTCTCTGCTTTTAAGATCTTATCAAAGTGCCGAAGATTTGGCCGCTCTTTTTTATCAACTGGCTCGCTGAGCCCAAGCTCGCTCAAGTAGTGAAAATAATATTGATACGAACCCAATGCCTCTAGCCTAATTTCGCGCCGCAGTGAGACGTGTCATACATCAGTAGGAATCTTACTACAGCATAAGTGCTTGCAATCCAAGCCAGCTTATTTTACAACATTCCAAGTGTGTTGTTGACGGTGAGGGACCCTTAACGTGCTCAGGAGTGCGGCAAAGTCACTGTATCCGAAGAGAGTATGACCAAGTCCGGACCTCAGCACAATCAGCTTTAACTTGACAATCTTTAACTGATTTGTTCCTAGTGCAATCAACTCCCTACCTCCGTGAATTTAGGTGCGCGGTGCGAGGTGCGCGGTGCGAGGTGCGCGGTGCGAGCTGTGCGTTACTTCGAGGATGCGGCCTAACCCTATGACACAAGATCAGCAAGCGATCACGCAAACCTTACATCGAAAGCCGCCAGGCGCCACTTTTGCACGAGTCCTCGAAGTAGGAAAGACAAATTCAGAACCACACACATCTCAAAGCCTGAAGTCCCATCTGGACAAGCCACTTTATTCAGTATTTCACGGTGCCCCTGTCCCACTCCTCCTGTCCTACATGTCAGGGGAAAAACCCTTCGTCCTCGAGTGTTTCTCCAATCAGCGCGATAAGAGGAATTCGCAATAGCCACGGGGACTATCATCATCCGCCAAGATTGAGATACCATAAAAGCAGCTAGGCACGTAATGCACATAGACTAATCAAGAATGGCTTTGACTGAATCGGCACCATTGAATGAAATTCCGCGCGCGGGCTCGCAAAGGTCCGCTGAAACAGATGTCCTTGATGCGCAGTATAACTTAAAGCCATTTTTGCCGGTCGGGCCCCCCACCGAGAACATCGAATACGTCGAATTGCAGGCAATTGACCTCGGCAAGTTTGTTGAGGGCAACGACCCTGCGGCCGTTAAAGCACGCCACGAGCTCGCCGAGCAGCTCGACTTGAGTCTGCGTACTTATGGCTTCTTCTATATCGTGAACCATGGTATTACTGATGAGGACGTGGATCGCCTCAACGCCATTACGCAAGCCCTGCACGCGATCCCTGAGGAGGAGAAATTGGCACATAGGTCTGGCGGCCTGACTTCGGATGAGGACGTCAACACAACTGGTGCTGAGCGCGGCATGGGCTTCAAACCGCGCAAGTACTGGCACATGGCTAACGGCGTGCGCGACAACATCGAGTTTTACAACTTTCTGCATGCAGTTCACAATGATGTGCTTCGCAACCACAACCATCCTGAGGTCGCGCGTGTGTATCTCAACGAGATTTCGAATTATTTCCAATACATTCACTTTTCTGTGTTGAAGCGACTATCTGCCCTTTGTGACATCATACTCAAGTTGCCCGAGGGAACGTTCTACAACAAGTATTTTAAAGTGACTCAGAACGACATCGACAACTCCGGCGGCGGCTTTGGCCGGCTCATGGTCTACTACGGTCAGCCAGGTGAGGGCCAAGCAAAGACGGATGACACCTGGTTGCGCGGCCATAGCGACAGCACGGGCTTCACATTCATCGCCAGCCAGCCAATGGTATCACTGCAAATCCGTGATTGGCAAACAAAGCAGTGGCGCTACGTTAAGCATATTCCTGGCGCCTTGATTGTGAACATCGGCGATGCGGTGGAGTTCATGACTGGCGGATACTGGCGCTCCACGATTCACCGCGTTGTAAATCCACCCCCGTCACAGCAGGGGCACATCCGCCAAAGCTTGATTTATTTCTGTAAGCCTTCTTGGTCTTCAATCATCGATCCCGAGGAGCTGAACTCCCCGCGGCTGCAAGAATTGGGCATTCACAGCCCTCCAGAATGGGAGAAAATCACTTACGGCCAGTGGGATGTCGAAAAGGGCCGTCTTTTTGGAAAAAGCAAGGTCAACGCGCGTGACGGAGATGCGCCTGCCCCGGTCTACATATATGGGCGTCTTGCCGAGCGGTGGGTACCACTGCTCACCACTGCCCAAACCTGAATTTAGGAAAGAAAAAAATAAATTACACTACACCGAAAGCCTCGATCTCGGCTACGAGCTAAGCAAGATGCTATTTTTCGAATTTAAATGCAACTCACAACAGACAATCACGTCGGCTTCCTCATGTGCAGTTTACTAAGACTGCCATGACTACTACGTAAGTGCGAAGCGACTGCAATTCCCAGTGTAAAAAATCAATTAGTTTGCTTATCGGTTCCCAACGCCACCCAACATTTGAATGCCATCATCTCTTTGTAAGGCCCCTTACGCATTGTACCCTAAGCACTACTTACTATTTACATACTACAGGGCGGCGCAGCCGACCCTGAAAGCACCCCGCACGGGCGGTGTATACGACTAAATCAGGTGAGTGCGGCTTATTGTGTCTTCATTCTGTTTACCTAGCCGCCGGATTATCAGAGTAAGTCTTCTTGGGCACCCCCAGGTGCCCAGTATGAAAGTGCTTAAGCGATCATAGGTGCGTGCGGCCTGGGTAGCAGACGTGACGGCGGCAGATCTTTACTGCGGAATAGCCGAACCTTTAGAGCAAAGTTTGCTCTGGACATTAAGTGGTAAGCGCGTCACCCTAACCCTTTATGAACTCAATGCCCTGTCAAGATTACCGTGGATCGGAGCTTTGCGTTGATCCGCGCACACTTGCGGATACCACACTATGTACGCTAGCCACGAGGGAGTGTCAGGGTCTTCAGCTCTGGCCAAATAGTTCACGCAATCTTGTTTTAGTGAGTCACAGGACCAAACAAGGCATTGAGTCCAAAACAGAAATATCTGATTTACCCGGGTGCTTCGGTGGGCAGTCTCGGTCCTGCACAACCCTTACACATGCTCAACCCTAAATTCATGCATCGATTCACGCCAAGATCTAGCCGCTTCCAACGTGACCCCACATGTTTTCACTCGGTATGTTCGCGCTTGCTATCGGCTGTGATGCTCAAACTTGTGTCGGTAGATAAATTTCGGGGTTAGTAGGCTCTTACTTTCGTGTCAGTATTGTTAGGTGGCATTAGAGGCTATGTTCTTGATTGTTGTGCACGCTTGTGAGCAGTATGTCGTATTGTGGAGTAATCACGGTGTGATTGTAGATACGACGCCGCAGACTCTACACAGTGCAAATCACAGTTACGTCATGATACCCTGACCCGTGCAATGCATATATGCCGGCCCTGATATGCTCGACTTCTCAGAAGAACTGTGATTTGTACGTCATCTTGGTCCGTGTACGAGCATAGACGCGGTAATCTCTCCACTTTGCTAGGCTGTTATCTGCATAGCGTCATGCACGCGCAGACCCGCGCCGTAGGGTTTTACATGACCGAAGTGCCTCCGTGTAAGGTCCGCATTTCTATACAGCACGTAAGATATGCGAATATCTCTCTCTATATATATACATCTATAAGTATGCGATGATCGTGGCCATTCCGATCGATTGAACCCTTTGTTTGTAGGAGTCGTAGTGGATCATGCCAAAAACACACCAGAGTTCCGCTAGTGTTGGCGGGCCTACTGATGAGTCGAAGAAGACTGCCCCGTCTACTTTTTCGCGTGATTCAGTGAGCGCATTTACTAGCATTGTAGGGGCCGAAGAGGTCCACGGAAATCCTGCATCAGCAGATCACCCCGTTATAGTCATACAGCCAGACGGAACGCGGGTAGTCGACAATGGCCAGAAGGAGATCCCAACCAGCCAATTTGTCGAAGACATTGGCGCTGAGGTGCATGTCATTGTTGAGGAAAACGGTGTCCGCAAGCGAAAACGCCTGCCCGGAGTCATGCACAAAGACGGGCGGCGAGAGATTCGCGAGCGTGACTGTTATGACAGGCTGGGCTATACGTTTCCATTTTGGAAAAAATGGATGATTTTGACGGTTATCTTTGCCGTGCAAATGTCGATGAATTTCAATACTTCTGTATACCCATATGCGATTCCTTTGATCGCTAAGGAAAAAGATATCAGTGAACAGAAAGTGCGAGTTTCGCAAATGCTTTTTCTAGTTTGTTACGCGTTCGGGTGCGAGCTGTGGGCGCCGTGGTCTGAGGAGTTCGGACGATGGCCAATTATGCAGCTGTCACTGTTTCTCGTGAACATTTGGCAGATTCTTGCAGCACTAGCACCTAATTTTGGTGCGATTTGCGTGGCACGTGCATTGGGTGGCCTTTCGAGTGCTGGAGGTTCCGTGACACTGGGAATGACGGCTGATATGTGGGAGGCTCAAGTTCAAGGCTTTGCAGTCGCGTATGTAGTACTCTCTTCGGTTGGAGGGACCTCCATTGGCCCTATTTTCGGCGGAATAATGGAGGATCAACTCAACTGGCATTGGAACCCGTGGATCCAGCTCATCTTTGGCGGCGTCGTAGAAATATGTCACTTTTTCCTAGTGCCGGAGACGCGTGCTTCAATTCTCATGGATCGGGAGGCAAAGCGCCGCCGAAAGAGCGGCGAGGACGACAATATTTGGGGCCCGAACGAGATCAAACCAAAGCGCGTCGACTTCAGAGAATTCTTGCGTATTTGGCGTCGCCCCTTCATGATGTTCATACAGGAGCCTATTGTTCTGTGTCTTTCGTTACTCTCTGGCTTTTCTGATGCACTCATTTTTGTATGTATGGACTCCTTCGGGCCTACTTACAAGCAATGGGGATTCGGAAACACGGCTACGGGCCTCGCGTTTGTGCCTGTAATCATTGGTTACATTTGTGCATACGCTATCCATCTTCCTGATGTTTGGCGTCAAATACATGTGATGAAGAAGTATGGCGATGCGTCGCGTTTTGCTGAACGGCGCATGCTGTTACTTCTTTTTCTAGCTCCACTGGAGCCCATCGGCTTGTTCGGTTTCGCATGGACGAGTCTGGGCCCTAGCAAGGGGATTCCCTGGATCGCGCCGATGCTATTCATATGGTGTATTGCAATCGCAAACTACTCCATCTACATGTCAACAATTGATTATATGATTTCCGCATATGGACCGTACTCTGCCTCTGCCACTGGTGGTAATGGGTTCGCTCGTGACGCGTTGGCCGGAATTTCAACCATGTATTCAACGCCGCTGTACCAGAACATTGGAACCCTACACCTGGAGTGGGCATCGACTTTGCTTGGCTGCATTGCTCTGCTTGTCGCAATACCTATCTACGTTTTCTACTGGAAGGGGCCATACATCCGCTCGAAAAGTAAATTTGCTCAAACGCTCGCTGCAGACCGTGCTCTGGAGCTGCGTCCCGAAGATACCGAAGAGGACGATACGGGCGGTAGCACCGCGGAAAAATCATCGTCACCTAGGGAGGCGTGACAGACGTTCTCTTTCATCAAATAACATGTTAGTTTTTCCTAAATGACTACATCTCAACAGTACTTTATCTTATTATCGGGTAACGTAGTCAGTTCCAGTGGTTCCAGCTTAGTAGTCGGTCGGTCCAGCTAGGTCTTGTCACCACTCAACTAGTTAGTACGCAGCCCGTGACATCAAGAAGCAGTAGCAGTGTACGGACATGCCATGACGAGAAATAACTAAAAAAATTTGCTTGTGTGGCCGACGCATGGCCAGAAGTTACCGCTTCTAACTACTGCGGCGGCTTTGTTGCGGCGTTGACTGGGGCCCACGCCGTCTGTACATGACATTCAAGCTTCGCGTCTTGAATTAAATGCATCACACACACTTTACTAATTTTGAAAGGCTATTTCTCTAACCGACTGTATGCAGGCGCTCCCCGGAACAACCCAACGCCCGAGGTGCGCATGCAGCCTTGACGATCCCCCACCATCCTTTAAGGCTGAGTGAAAAAATGTCGCTTTGAATTACGATAAGCTACGAGGGTTCACGTACAGACATGATTCGTGCTGGACAAAGATTCCTTCGTTCTTGTGTTATTCGCTTTTCGCGGCACGTAGGCCCGTGATTAGCAGGGCTGAACATAGGTGCCTTTACGTGACGCGGCTGCCCATTTTTGCTGCGGCGAGCCGGTGCACGTGAGACTATGCTGTGGTGCACCGGAAAAGCTTTGCTATGCGCCCCTTGCCCCGATGTACTATGCGGAGACGGGCCATCCAAGACGCATTTTCAAGGGCTGGGGCGAGATTATGTGTTGTATTTGTAATCCTCACCGGCGCGGGGAAGGCGATGTCGCCCTGAGAGAGCAACTATCAGCTAAGCTTCTGTTTCGAGATGACGTTTCGCGCTACATACCACTAAAACATCCAGTTAGTACGGGGTCAAGATGGACATACAGTCCTAATACCTGGCTTGTTCGGATGGCTACCACGGATCAAAGCAGTGCGCATCGTTTATGCAACCCCCGCAAGAAACTCCGGGATGCGCGCCCGACTCGTCTGTGGCAATAGGGTTATGCAAGATCTCCGCAGGGACCGGTCAATCAGTAACTGTTTAGAGGAGACAGGAGCCACGAACGGCGGCTTCTAAGGCGAGGGTGTAGGCCTAGTCATGGGACCTTGCCCGAGAATGTACAATGTTACGTATGACTTGCAGCGCGTGTGCCAGTATAGGGCTACTGGGGCAACGCGTGCAGCGCCCGTATAAATACAAACGCCCAGCTACGCATAAGATCTGATTTTTTCAGCTTCGACACTGGTCATCTGTTGTCATGGCAGCTGTTGATAACGACCAGAAAGAGTTCATGAACTCTGATGGCGTAGAACACGCCGATACGTCTTCAAGTAGCAGCCAGGGTATCGAGCTCGAGAAGAAGGAGACAACGAGTCCGGAAGCCATGGCTGCCAACGAGGAGGCAAATGGTGCGGCCCCTGGGGACATAGTAGGTAATGAGAACAACGGAAAGTCCACTGCAAATTACGTCGAGGATGTTGGCGCTGAGGTCGAAGTCTGGGCCGTCGATGAAAACGGCAACAAATACAAGAAGCGTTTGGACGGCATTTTACATAAAGACGGACGCCGCGAGATACGTGAGCGCAACTGTTACGATAAGCTTGGCTTCTCGTTCCCGTGGTGGAAGAAATGGTTGACACTCAGTATCATTTTCTTTGCACAGATATCCATGAACTTCAACGCGGGCTTTTACCCCGATGCCATTCCACTCATCGCCAAAGAGAAAAACATTAGCCAGCAGAAGGCGCGTGTTTCCCAGATGCTGTTCATGATCTGTTACGCATTCGGATGCGAGCTTTGGGCACCATGGAGCGAAGAGTATGGCCGTTGGTGGGTCATGCAACTCTCGCTCTTCTTCGTGAATATTTGGCAAATTCTCGGTGGTCTTGCACCTAACTTTGGTGCCATTTGCGTTGCGCGGTCTTTGCAAGGTCTCTCAAGTGCCGGTGGATCAGTGACCCTAGGTCTTGTGGCAGACATGTGGGAGCCTAACGTGCAGGGCTATGCAGTGTCTTATATCGTGCTCTCTTCGGTGGGCGGCTCTTCTTTAGCACCCATATTTGCAGGTATTGCTGAAGACAATCTGTCCTGGCACTGGAACTTCTGGATCCAGCTGATCATCGGTGGTGTAGCCGAGATTTTGCATCTCTTGTTCGTGCGCGAGACGCGCGCTTCCGTCCTCATGGATCGTGAGGCCAAGCGTAGGCGCGAGTCAGGAGAAGATGACAATATCTGGGGTCCCACAGAGATCCACGGACGCAAGGTGGGACTACGTGACGCTCTGGAAGTTTGGAAGCGTCCCTTTGTGATGTTCTTGACGGAGCCAATTGTGCTTTGTTGCTCACTATTGTCTGGTTTCTCGGACGCGCTTATTTTCACCTTCATGGAATCGTTCGGTCTCGTGTACGGACAGTGGGGCTTCGGAAACACGGCATCAGGCCTTGCATTTGTGCCGGTGCTCATTGGCTACTTGATAGCATACACTCTGCATATGATAGACGTCTGGCGACAGATACAAATATCGACAAAGCACGGCGAAGGTGCAAGATTTGCCGAGCGACGATTACTTCTTTTGCTTTTCCTGGCGCCACTGGAGGGTTGCGGGCTGATGGGTTTCGCCTGGACAAGCCTTGGGCCTTCCAAGGGTATTCCCTGGATTGCGCCAATGTTATTCTCGGTTCTGGTCGCCATAGCCAATTATTCGATTTACATGGCAACCATTGACTACATGATCGCTGCATATGGTCCTTTCTCGGCCTCTGCGACTGGAGGCAACGGTTTCGCGCGTGACTTTTTGGCCGGCATTGCGACAATGTACGCAAATCCGTTGTACAAAAACATTGGTAAATTGCATCTTGAGTGGGCTTCAACACTACTAGGCTGTCTTGCGCTTATGGTGGCAGTGCCGATTTACGTCTTCTATTGGTATGGACCCACCATCCGCAAGAAGAGCAAGTTTGCACAAACTTTGGCCGCCGACCGCGCCTTAGAAAACATGGACGATAAGGACTATCATGATGAGGACAGCGATCGCAGCGTCCTTGTATAGTTTTGCGGTAGCGGCGTCGCTCCTTTACTCTCTTTAATGATGAAATTTGGGACTTTATAAACGGAATAAAACTCTCAGAACACAGCCTCGCCTTAACTTTAACCATATTGCTCTGCAACGCGCAACATGTTGTTGAGCTAGTACAAAACTCTCTTGCGGTGTTGAGTTGCTTTTGATTTGAGCAAGGCCTTTTTTATGGCGTAGATATTAACTAGTGTTGTAGGTTGTACACTGTTGAGATATAACCACCTCTGTAAAGGGGTGATAAAGGCGCACACTGTCAAGTCTACATTGAAATCTAAGGTGCGACTGTGCGCTCGAACTTAATCTAGTTGAGATCTCCTTGCGACCTCTATGTCTGTCATGTTCAACTTCAATGGCGGAAAGCAGATTCATATCCTAAAAGCTTTTTGAACAGTACTTCGAGTAATAAACACATCCTTGCACTTTCTACGTATCCCTTGGCGGAACTAGTACCATCACAATCACTAAATTATCATCAGCCCACTTATTTGGATCGAAATAAATTTGTGGAATATGCCATGAAATTATGAACGCGATACGAGAGAGACTACTTGATAAAGAGAGTAGATTCTGAAAAATATGATATGAGGCCGCTTCTGAGCAGCAGATTCAGCGAGAATTCGATTTCCGTACCTTGAAGAGTCAATCGAAACCGCCGCCCATGTCGCCGCCGCCCATGTCGCCGCCGCCAACGTCGCCGCCGCCAAAGTCACCACCGCCAGCGTCACCACCGCCGAAGTCACCACCACCAGCGTCACCACCGCCGAAGTCACCACCACCAACATCACCTGCTCCAACATCACCAGCATCACCTGCTCCAACATCTCCAGCTCCAGCATCTCCAGCGTCTCCGAAATCACCGCCTCCGAGGCCATCGGAGCTTGAGGCGCCTGAATCGCTGACCGAGTCATCGACGCCCCCTAAGCCATTCCCAGAGTCCCCAGCATCTCCACCTGCGTCTCCTGTATCTCCAGATGCATCGGAGATATCACTGACAGAATCCGCAGATCCATCGGTACTGCCGTCGGTTGAGGCCCCTGCGTCAGAAGCGGCGTCACTGCTAGCGTCACCTGAGGGGTCACTGCTAGTATCGGAAGCGGCACTTGAGTCGCTCGAGGTATCGCTTGAAGGGTCTGTAGATGGATCACTTTGTGATGTGCCCGCGGCACCGTCAGTTGTGCCATCAGTGGTGCCATCAGTGGTGCCATCAGTGGTGCCATCAGTGGTGCCATCAGTGGTTCCGTCAGTGGTACTGCCGCTCGAGCTATCAGAGGCAGTGTTAGTAGAACCGTCAGTAGTGGTATCATCACTATTGGTACCATCAGCATTGCTAGTGCCATCAGAGGCGGTGCCGGACGTACCAGCGGTCGTCCCGTCGCTGGAAGTGCCGTCAGTTGAACCATCACCATTGTTAGTAGAGCCGGAAATAGTACCCGAGCCATCGGTTGTACCGTCGTTGACCGTTCCGTCACTATTTGTGGTACCTACGCCATTAACAGAACCAGCGGTTGTGCCGTCAGTAGTGCCGTCGGTAACTGTACCATCAGACGAGCCACCAGTGAATGTGCCGTCAGTCGAACCATCGACGTTCACGCCGTTGACCCCGTTTACGCCATTCACTCCGTTAACTCCATTCACTCCATTAACTCCATTGACGCCATTGAAGCCGTTCACTCCAACACCATTTGCCCCGTTCAAACCATAATAGTAATTGACACCGTTTGCTGCATTCACGCCATTCACATAACCATATGGATATCCGTTCACATACCCATTCACGTACGGGTATCCATTTACGTACGCATTTGGATAGGCGTAGTACCCGTTCGGGTAAAGGATGCCATTATAGGCTCTGTGTGGAAACGCCGCACCATATGTGAGGATTCCAGCCCCGTTCCACCAGTTTGGGAATGGCACGCCGACTGTCACATAACCGTAGCCGCGATTATAAGGGTTGGCGACAACAATTGTCGTGCCACGACGATCGACCGTGACAGTTGTAGCTGCCCTTCCGTTAGTAGCCGCGATAGCAACAGTTGCGATAGTTTTAGCCGCACCAATGGCGGTAGCTGCCACCCCAGCACCAGCACTGACTGCTGCACCGGCCGCAGTGGGTGCGGCGGGCGCCCTACCTGCTGCATTCGTGTTTACAATGGTTGTTGTGGCCGCTTTCTGAACGGCAGCAGGGCTTACACTCACTACAGGTGTCACATCTGCTGCATGCGCGCCGCCTACAGTTTGGAAAGCGGGGGCACCACCCGGCAACCCACCGGCCACAGGCCCACCGGCCACAGGCCCCCCAACGGCGCGTACTTCAATGTAGGGAGCATAGCCGGGTGGTGCTTCAATGTCTTTTACATGCACGCCATTCACCACGTATCCCTCGAATGCGGGAGGCGCACCAGCAGGATCATGGACACTTGGTGGAATTACTGCCCAATCAGCGCCTCTGGGCACAAGCGGGTTGAACACGGGTTGAGCCGGGTCAGCCACGACAGCTTCGGAAGAAATGGCTGCGCCGATGGCCGGTGTGCCCTGCACCGTTTCAGATGGGCTTGTATCACGCAATGCAAGCCCACTAACAGAAAACGCCAGAGTCCGGGCATCGCCATCGGCATCAATGAGGGTTCCTTGAGCCGTGTTGCTGTTCAAGTTCACATTCTGGCTGAGCAGTGAGAATGTGACTCCATCAACGACCGCGCGGTCTGGATACTGGGCCACTGTCAGAGGAAAATCCAGAGTAACCGGGTGTGGCGATGCACCAGCAGGGTTTATGTTGGCCACCACCTTGACCGTAGCGACTTGGGCATGAGGCGTCAGGGAATATGCTGGAATACTCGTGCCAGCAAAGCTCTCTGTGACGGTTACCGTGACCGGGCTGGTCAGATTCTCGGCATTTTCAGAGGGCGCGCGCCTGAAAGCTGAAGGGATTGTAGGGATTGCACGGCCTTTGGCTGAGTGCACCCAAAGGAAAGCAAAGCCAATAAAGGTGATAAATGATCGCATTCCGAAGGGCGAATGGTCGCAAGTGGCTGGCTAGTACCCAATCCTCTTGGCCAAAGCGACCTTATATATCGCAGGACATAACTGTTGGAGCAACGGGCTGAGTGAATTTCTTTGCAAAAGGAGAAGAGAGGCGAAGTACATCTGCAAGACCAGTTTCATCAGCTCGCTGCATGCCAGCAGCTCAAGCAAAGATCATCGGCGCAGCAAATTGCAAAGCAGTGCATAAATCATCTGCAGCCATCCCGAATCCTTAGCTTGCTGAAGCGGTATGATCAGAAGCTTGCCTCGTTCCCGCATGACATGGGGCGCTCTGGCGCACTTGCTTTGCTCCTCAACCAATCAAGACGCGTCGCTCACGGCGCGCTGTGCGCATTTAATGTCAGGTCACCGGTAACCCCTGACTACGTTCACGGTTCCAAGTGCCTCTCTACGCTAGTTCGAGGCGGTAGCCACAGCCCCGCTTGCTTCTTGCATGATAAAAGGCGCGGTCAAGCAGTGCAAGCTGCAAATAGAGTTCTTGCACTTGCGTCTCAACCAATGAACTCATTCTGGCAGAGGTCAGGTGTACAGTGCCGTTCGACGCTAGTTGCCGGAGCTCCGATGGAGTACCGCGAAGGTCTTGCATCTAGTTTAGTAAATCATGCCAGATCGTCACCTGCTGAAGCAGCCGCGCCACGATCATTCGCATAGGTCGAGGCGGTGAGAGCTGTGCAGGCATATCTGCAAGTCTAGTTTCAGATGCAGCGGATTCTAATTTGCCGATGGTGACCAGCAGGTGGTAGCCTGCCGCTCCCCAGAGTGCAGCACAGTAGGGCAATACTCATGTAGCTTATTCTCTGCGCGGTGTAGGGCGGGAATGAGAGTGAGCCTCCAATTGCGCCCATTAAATCAGTGAATGATGTAAAAACTTCTTATTTCTTTCATTTTATAGAGACTAGTTAGGGGGCTCTTCAGGAGAGCTACCAAAAATTCGCACCCTTGATTGTCTGATTTGGGGCCCCCGCAGTAAACGGCAACGTTTGAGCTTTTATTTTTCTGAGCCGCATGCTCAATTTAGCCGCAGCAGAACCGAGCCACGGCGCTGCTTACCCGAGCATGCATCCAATAGAGTTAAGCTCGGATCTGGGCGCAGGCAACCGGGCGAAGCGAACCTTATTGGACCTGTGCATATTCGATTTTGCGCTGTTCGACTGGCCTTAACAGGATCCGTGGTGCCGACATGGCTTGAGGAAGGAGCGCACTCGGGGCACCTCTCGGGTTATGCAATGGCAATACAGCCGTGAGCTATGTTTGACATAATTTTCTCGAATACGTTTAGTCGCGGCACGAACCCGGATGTGTGTATAGACCGCTGTTTGGGAAGCCGCACGGGGGATGTCCTTACCTGCTGCTGCACATGTGGGTCATCGTTCCACAACGGCATCGCCAATTGGTCCTAAAGTGGCATATGTAGACTTATCAATTCAGCAAAAGTAGCGCCAATTTCCATGTTCAGCTCTGTGGATATCGCGCCACAGAGCGGCGTTCTTGTTGTTTACACTTCCTCGACAGCATGTGTGCCGTGTTCCCTTGCCCTGGCTCCGACCTCAACTCAGGCTCGCTTCTGACCACGGACGGCCGATGGCTCCAACGGCCGAGGCGAAATGGGCAACGGCAAGATGTGTTCAGGGACCGATTGAAGACGTCAAGAAGGCGCTGGAAGAGTGCTTGAAAGGCCTGACTACTGAGGATGTTAAGATGCCTTTGAACGTCGCGTGTAGCGACGTTTTGCGAGGGGTTCTCACGCGGTCCGACGACTACGTTTTTGTGCTCGGACACGCGCATTTTCATCACCACAAATTTGACGTGCAAAATGCCAGTGTTCAGCTTTCCCAGATATCACTACTGAGAGCCGCTCTGGAGCAAGCCTTGGTTCAGTTGCGGACGCCGAACCAAGGCTCAGACGTTTACACCGTACTGTACTGTGCTGAATCGGCGGCAGCGGGGCTTGTGCTGGCCCGCAAGCAGCTCGCGAGTCCCGAGCGCGCACTTCGCTTTCCAGAGAAGTTCTTCGCGTTGGGACAGTCGGCGCCGACGGGCTACTGCGGGGAGATGTTTGCGTGTGAAGAGCATAATCTCGTCTTCAATCTGCATGCCTATCAAGACCGGGGGCAGACGTATGTGGCAACAGACTCAGTGAGTGTGAAGGGCACGGACCCTCAGCTACAGGAGCTGTGGCGGGTGATGGACGACCGTGTTATGCCTCAGTTGCAGCGGGTGGCTGACCAGTTGCGAGCAGTTCTCATGCTGTGCAATTGAGGTGCGCTGCTCTCGTACTACACTCATGCTGTGCAGGTGGGGCATGGTGTTCTCGTGCCGTGCAAGTGTGTGAATGCTGTTCTCACACTAATGCGAGTGGTGAGTGAATATTTATTTTTATGTTGCGTTTGGGGGGGTTTTTTTTTATCATTAAGTTCTCGTTGCAGGTTTAGTCAATATCCAACGGGTCGCGCCATTCGCCAGTCTGGACCCAGGCGCCGAGCTTGCGCATAAAGCGCTGGGAGACTCCCTGGGGATGCGCGTTCAAAACTGCGAACGAGCCCGCCGTGGCCAGGGTGAGCAGAATCGTTGCATGCTTGCGAGAAAACGTTGGGCGCAGCACGGTGTACTGTGACAATAGTGCCAGGCGCACGGCGTAAAGGAAGCGCGCCTTTCCGCGCTCTTGGTCGACGATGGACCAGAGTCCGCTCATGAATCCTATGAGCCAGAAGCGTGTTGTAGTGAGCATGCGGCGGCCAAGCAGCTTCTCGCTAAGTTCGATGCCAGCCCACGCAGTGGACGATGTGAGCGACGTGAAGAGAGCCGTTCGCAAGGTAGCAACTGCGGCCTGTCTGACTGTGGCCACGCCCTCCACGTCTGGGTCGAAGTACGCCTTGAGAAGGTAAAGCGGAAACAGCCACTTTGCCGTGAGCTTGAAGTTCGTGGATGCGCAGTCGAGGAAGGCGGCTGTGGCGCTGTCGGTCTCGGGGTGTAGTAGGGCACCGATCATGGACGAATTTCCTGGATGGGCTAGGCGCAGCAGCGGCACGGCTGAGCGCGGCGCCGTAGCGACAATATCGGCCTCGTATACAATGGGGCCGCGGAAGCGGGTGAACTTCTGCTCGGAGACCTCGCCGATGCTGCGCAAGAAGTCTGTCTCCGAGGGCCAGCTGCTAGTGCGCGGGAAGCCATGCGGGCGCTGAGGTGGTACGGCGCCGTTGCTGAGCAGGACCATGAGCTTGCGGAAGCCACCCGGGCACGCCTCCGGGTGCAATATCAGAGCGTAAAATAGCTGGCCCATGGCTAGCGGGAACAGAAGCCAAGTCCCGAAAACGCGCGGCTTCCACTCCATGTATCCGGCATCATCTAGCCAATTGTACACCCATTCGCAGACCTTTGTGGCCAAGTAGATGCCAAGGTAGCCCGTTGCGTAGGTATTGGGCAGCGTAGACAGCACGTAGCCAGCAATTGCGCCCGCAATTAGGCCCTTTGTTGGGCTCGACGTGCTACTTATGTGACTGAACACGACGCGATACGACGCTGCGCAAGCGGCCAATGTCGCTGCGAGACGCGCTGCTGGGACCTGCGACGGGGTCCGCAGTCTTGTGGAGTTGTTCACGGCCAAGCCGGCTGCCCAGGCCTTGAAAAACAGCCGTGTGTACTGCCGCACCAAGGCGACGTGCTGCGGCTCGGAGGGCGCGTGGTGCGCTTTAAAATGGCCGGATCGCGAGCCGGCAATGTGCACGAGCTTCACATATTCCCTTGGCGTGAGCACGTACCGCAAGCCGTACTCCATGTTTGTGGGGTAGAAAACACCGCTTGACGCGGGGAAGACGCTTCTGGGTGGGGCGGCAGAGGGCACAGAGGCTGGGCGGGTGTTGGGCACGGAGATGTGGTACACGTGACGCTGCTGAAATTGGGAAAGGACCGCCGGCGAGTGTGTGTGAGTGTGTGTGTGTGCGGGCTGCCCTGCCCAGTGTGTGGCGGCGTGCCGAACGCTGGGAGTATGGCGTACCGCAGAGCAGTCATGTGCCTCGACCGTCACTTTCTCGAACCGAGCTAGCCTCTTGGCCACTAAATTAGTTTCTATTTCGCCCGCTTCCCCGCTGTAGAGACCGAACTCGGGACAACGATGAGAGCATTCTGGTCAAGTGCACGGCTTATGCGGAGCGTTGCGGCCCGGCCCGGCGCACGGTGCAGTGCGTACAGCGCGGCGCGGCCCGCTCCGGCAGCCCTGCGATTTTACTCGAGCAGCACTGCGCAGCCTGCGCCGCAGCGGCTGCGCTCGACTCTCGGGCCCGATGCAGCAAACCCGACGCAGGTGTCGCAGCCGACTTTCACCAAATCAGGCCAATTGCTGCGGGTAGACGTGACAGCCGAGGCGGCGCAGAAGCTGAGAGCCATTCGCGAAGAGGACAAGAGGCCCGCGGTCGTGCTTCGTATACACGTGGAGTCCGGAGGGTGTCACGGCTTCCAGTATGTGTTCAAGCTTGAGGACGACACGGAGATCCGCGGCACTGATAGCGTGTTTGAGAGGGACGGCTCGCGCGTCGTGATTGACCACAAGTCGCTGAAAATCCTGCGCGACGCAACCATCGACTACACCACCGAGCTCATAGGCTCGCAGTTCAAGATCCAGTCGCCGCACACGTCCTCGTCCTGTGGCTGCGGCTCGTCGTTCTCGCTGGACATGGAGGACTGAACCTTTTATTTATTGGCATACACGATTGGCGGGCTTTGTCGTATCTCGCTACACGAAGTCCACCCTCTCGTTGCATTTTAGACGCGGTTCATGCTCGCCGCTCCCTATCTTTCGCTGCAGTTGCGTAGCTTCATTATGAGCTGGCTGCTCGCGTATGGACGTTGGCGTTTAGGCCTTGAAGTCAGCGTATTTTCGCTTCGTTGCTGAGAATGCCAAGAACATGGGTTTGGTGTATCAGAAGTCCTTTCGATGTGCGCTGGCGCCTTTTACTACTCCACGATACGCGCCACTGCCTTTTGCGTATAAACGCGGGCTCCTACATAGCATTGAGTAAATTTTGAGTGTGTCGGAAGGCCCTCGCTGGAGCCTCTGCTAAATAGTACTGTTAATGGCACTTTATGGAGCTGTTTGCGATGGAGTCGTTTGCAAGGTCAAGCCGTTGGTGATGGAGCCGTTTGCGAGATGGAGCCGCTCGCAGCATTAAGCCGTTCGCAGCATTAAGCTGTTCACTGCATGAAGCTGTTTACTGCATGATTCTGCTAGTAGACACAAGTGCTTCCCGATTCAAGTCTGAGTTGATAGCCTGAGCAGCAGCCCACGCAAGACAGCTGATCGTCGATGCGTCGTCGGGCTGAGAAGAGGGCATGCATGAGTCATGTGGTCAGAGACAGCGACTTCGATTCAGCACCGCCATGGACAAGACAGACCTGAAAGGCAAGCTGCCACTCGTGGCAAGGGGCAAAGTGCGGGAGCTCTATGCTCTACCCCACGACCGTCTGCTTTTTGTGGCCACGGACCGCATCAGCGCCTATGACGTGATCATGAACAACGGCATTCCTGGCAAGGGCGCGATCCTCACCAGTCTGTCGCGGTTCTGGTTCGACTACCTGAAGGACGTTGTGCCGAACCACTTGGCAGACAAGGGGAGCCCGCTCAGTGACGGGTCGCTGCCCGCGGACGTGACGGAGGACCCGGAAATCCGCGCCCAGCTCAGCGAGCGCGCCATGGTTGTCAATAAGTACAAGCTTGTGCCGCTCGAAGTCATTGTGCGCGGGTACATCACGGGCAGCGCCTGGAGCGAGTACGAGAAGAGCGGCACCGTGCACGGCGTGGCGCAGCCGGAGGGTCTCCGCGAGTCGCAGCAGTTTCCGACGCCCATTTTCACGCCTTCGACGAAGGCCGAGTTCGGGGAACACGACGAGAACATCAGCAAAGAGCAGGCCGTGGCCGTGCTTGGAGGCGACAGCGCTCTTCTGGCCAGAATCGAGGAGGTGGCCATTGGCCTCTACGAGAAGGCGCGCGACTATGCGCGCACGAAGGGCATCATCATTGCCGACACGAAGTTCGAGTTTGGGCTTGACGCGCAGGGCAGCCTTGTGCTTGTGGACGAGGTGCTTACGCCGGACTCTTCCCGGTTCTGGCCGCTGGACACCTATAAGGTTGGCGCCACGCAGGACAGTTTCGACAAGCAGTATTTGCGGAACTGGCTGGTTTCAAATGGCCTGAAGGCGAAGGAGAATGTCACGGTGCCGGAGGATGTGGTCAAAAACACGGCCCGCAAGTACCAGGAGGTCTACGAGAAGCTGGTCCAGTAGGCTCTGCGAGCGACCATAATGTAGCGTAAGTACCGGGCGAGCCAGCCGGCCTGGTTAATTTCTAATCTCGGATAGCCTTGCACGACGATCGATGTTGCACTGCGAACGGTGTTGCACCATGATCGATGCTGTTTTACAAACGATGTTGCACTATAGATGATGCCGCATAATGAACAGCGTTGCACAATGCACAATGGTTAGTGCCGCACAATGGGCGATGCTGCACAATGAATGATGCGGCGCGATGAACGATGTCGCGCTACGGATAATGCTGCACTAAGTCGCTACGAATAACGCAGCAGAATCAATGGCGTTAGGAACAGCGGCGTACTAAAAGCTTCTCTCCGTTCTCCGCCTCCTTCTCCGCCTTCTCCGCCTCTTTCTCCTCTAGAATGCTACGTAAGAGTCTGCGTCTTCGTGGCGCTGACTCTGCTGCGCTACAGGTTCGAGAAGGTCGGCTTCACCTTCTTCTTCGTACGCGTCGCCTCAAGCATCGCCATGCATCCTTCCATGAAGTCGTCGCCCAGGCCGTAAGCGTTGAACTCGGCTATCTGCTCGAGGCCGTCGCGGTGCTTGTTCTCGATGGCATAGTTCAGGGCCCGCTTCGTGCCGTGCATGGCCACGGGGCTCTTGGCGGCCAGCTCAGCCGCGTAGGCAATGGCCGCCTCGAGAGTCGCGTCCTTCGTGGCGTAGACCTTCTGGACGAAGCCCTGCTGCAGCGCTTCGTCAGCGTTGAAGTTGCGGCCCGTGAAGCACACGTCTTTGACCCACCCGAGGTTACCCACGATCTTGGGCAGCCGCTGTAGCGTGCCTATGTCGGCAGCCATGCCCAGCTCGATCTCGCGCACGCTGAAGTACGCGCCCTGCTCCGAGAAGCGCACGTCGGCAGCGCTCAGAATGTCAATGGCCAGGCCAATGCACGCGCCGTGCGCAACGCCGACGACTGGCTTGTTCATGACGTGCGGCGCCGAAACGCAGTCCTGGAACTGCCGGATCACCTTGACGAGCGCCAGCGCGTCGCGGCTCAGCTCCCGCTTCTCGGCAAACTCAGTCGCCATTCCGGCCACGTCCAGCCCCGAGCAGAAGGCGCGGCCCTCGCCGCTGACCACAATGGCTCGCACCTCAGGGTCCTCGCTGGCCAAGCGGAACAACTCGCCGTACTCCATATAGGCCCCCTTGTGCATGGCGTTGAGGAGCTTCGGCCGGTTCAGCGCGATGTGTAGAACATTGGGCGCAGGGAAGCTTGTCTTGTGGTATTGCGACGGGTATTCGACCATTTCAACCCCGCTAATAAGTTGTTGGATGCGGCCCTCACTAGAAATGCGGGGTGGTCGTTCATAAGCCGCAGCGCCTGTGCTGAGTCAGTGGACATTGGACAGGACCGGGAATTCGGCACTGCGTGGTGGCTCCGGCGAGAATGGCTTCGCGGCCTCGGCCGCTGCTGCTGGCTTGAGCAACGTGCATGCGGCTGCTGCCGTTGCGCGTGGCCACTGAAGCTATTCTGCACCTCTGGTACAGGCTGGCGCTCGTGGTTTTTTCTGTTGCCTTGTGCTCCTGACCCTCTTATGTCGCGCGGCAGTTTATCCGTGTCAGCACTGAGTCTGCTGCTGGCGGGCGCGGTACCTGCGCATCTGCGTGATAGCCTTGAGGTTAGGGCGAAGATCAGCGCTTGGTCTGGAATGGTCAACTTAGATGCCACATGAAAGAGCAGGTCGGTGATTTAGTCGCTAAAACGTCAGCGCTTCCACTATATGTATGCTGTAAACAGTCTTCAATGCGATTGGTGGCGCGCTTGATCCGCGCGACAGTTGGGCGGTGATGTTATAGACGCCCGTGCAATTTGCCAAAAAAAACAACAACTCCACTGAGTAGTCCCTCTTCAGCAATTTCCCGCGTTTTTCTGCAGACCCGTCACCTGTATTTTAAAATCTCTCCTTGGCTCGTCTTCTCTGTTCTATGACTGTCATTATAACATCTTTAGCAATCTCGCGATTCCTCTTGACGCAAATGCTGCTAGTCACGCTTCAAGGCGGCGAGTGGTACGAATGTACTTTTTGTGTGGGTCGGACAAAAGGCACCTAGGCCGCCGCTTAGTAGCACTGCTTACATTCACCAAACGGGCGAGCGCGCCACGTAAAGAGCTAACAAAGGAGGATGTTGTGTTGCTGATGACCGATCTAGAAATGACTTTGATCCATAATTGTGTAAAGACACCCCAAATCTATTGAAGTATCGCTACCGGTGTGGCTTCACGGGGTACGTCAAAGACAAATACTCTGATTAGTGCTGTGATACCACCTGCATAGTATTCTGCGCAAAATAGCAGCTGTGTGTATGATTTAGAGCCTGCTAAGTGACTCTGGAAGGCGGCAAGATGCGGCCTCCATTCCAGTAACATGTCTTGACCCCCGATCTAAAATGTACGCAAGCGGCCGAGCTCGTTCTAAGATGGATGATGCGCGCAGCCTCTCTTCAGTTAGTTCGAGAGCTTCTTCGTGAGCAGAAATGAATAGTAGTCTACCCCTTTCTCGCTGGAATCATTAGGTGAAGACGAACACATTCCCTCGGAGGTTTTGGAGACGCCTTCGCTCACCGTGAAGGTGAGACTTACAGGGCCTTTTGTCGTTGTGGTACGACAAGTCAAACGACTTTTGAGTGCTTGCAGTGCTTGCATATCAACATAATCTACATGTAGCTCTCATATGGCAAGGCCGATACTGAGTGGCAGGCTCGTTTCAAAATTTGAATTCTACTTCCAGTCAGGACATGCCCACTTTTTGGGGCGTGCAGTCAACGCGCCATTATTAGCTCAGCGCCGAATTTATGTATCGCGCGTTATTCGTCGTGCCCCTTTCATCGTGAGTCATGTTTGCCGGCCCTGAAGCATGCTTTTGCCTTTACTGTGATCCCACAATGTAGTGTTCCAATATGGTGTGAGACTCGTGTTCTCTATTTGATGATTAGTCTTTCTTTACCCATTCATCGGATAGACAGCGATTACAGCTACGCTGCGCTGAAATTTCTAGTGGCCCTAGGTGCTCGCCGCGCAATTTGAGATCTTGGTGCTCTGCGCTACAAATCTGAATATGTGTGCTCAGCACGTCTAACATAGCGCACTAATTTTCATTATTTCGGTTCCTCTTATTTGCTTAATCTTTGTCTCTGGCATCTCCTTTCCTTTAGCCCCTAATTCGTGCAGTCAAGTGAAGCGATGTTCGGCGCAGACCCACCCGCTGCTGCGTTGCTCGCTAATCCAACGCCAGCGATCGATGCGTGTCGCCTTGAGGCGATTGCGGCCCACTAATACTTCTATGCTACAATCAGCTTGCGCTCTATTGAACCATCGCTATATTGTGCTTAAATCGATCGGCTCACACCGGCATTTTGGCTAGTCGCGTTGAGTAATTTCCAGGCCTGGTTTTACAGCCGTAAAGAGTAATGGGTTGGGGTTATGCAAATCGGCGCTGCAGGGCCCTTTTTTAATGACTCTAAGGCATGACGCCCTTAAGGCGCCGAAAGGACTTAAAGACTGGCCTGGCCCACGTCTATCCGGCACGAAAAGCCACGACCAGTTGGGTACGAAGACGCCCTGCGCCAAGATGTCACAGGATGGGGTATTACGCACACCCTCAGTGTTGTCGCCGACCATGTCAACAACCGAAGATGAAGTAGACAAGAACTTGACGCCCGCTCAACTCGTTGATCCCCCGCCAGATGGTGGATTCTGGGCATGGATGCAAGTTCTGGCCGCATTTTTTGCAAATTTCAACAGTTGGGGCTTGATCAATTGCTTTGGCGTATATCAAGAATACTACCAAGACACTCTTTTGCGAGATAAAACGCCGTTCCAAATTAGTTGGATCAATTCCCTCGCTGGCGCCTTGGCCTTTTTCGGCACCAATTTCTTTGGGGGCTTCCTTGACCTTGGTTATGTTAAGATCATGGGATTCTGCGGTTGCTTGCTTCAGTTTGCGGCTCTCATGCTTCTGTCATGGTCCAAAACTTATGCTGAAATAATACTGACGCAAGGGCTTTTTGTCGGCATCAATTCGTCTCTTTTGTTCATGCTCACTATCGGCTCGGTCGCGCCATATTTTAGCAAGAAGCGCCCTTTTGCCATTGCCATAGGCATGTCAGGCTCGTCGGTTGGGGGTACCATTTACTCTGTCATGGCGCATAGACTTGTGAACGAAGTAGGATTTGGTTGGTCAACGCGTATTATTGCATTTATGGAGCTTTTTGGTACAGGTTTGATGTTTCTGGCTCTGAAACGGCGCTTGCCGCCCACCAAGCGCAAAGCTTTTGTTGCATTCGAGTGCTTAAAGGAGCTGCCCTTCATGCTCTACTGCATCGGAACTACTGCGGGATTCCTGGCCTTGTACATCTTCTATGTGTACTACGAATCTTACGCACTCGATCGCGACCCGCACGAGTCATCATTCCAATATATGACTGCGATCATTAATGGTGGCTCTGTCGTAGGGCGCGTGCTTCCCGGCCTACTCGCTAGCCATATTGGTCCTTTCAATACACTACTGCCTGCGATCTTGGCAAGTATGGTTTTATCCTTCTGCTGGATGGCTGCCAAAAATAAGGGTGGCATCTTGTCTGTGGGCGTGCTTTTCGGAATCATAAGTGGCCCACTTTTTGCCATGCCCGGCACCATCGTTGCTGAACTCACTAGCGACTTTAATCGCCTCGGCATTAGACTGTCCTTCCTTTTCACGTTCGCGTCGTTCGGCGTCGTGCTGGGCCCACCCCTGGCCGGTATAATCCAGCGTGACTACGGCTGGTTTTGGTGCGAATTATACGCGTCTCTATGTTGGGTCCTTTGCATAGTTTGTTACACACTAGCTCGATTCAGTATAAGTGGGCGCCGAATTTGGCAAAGAGTCTAGACTTGTAGTATTGTTGTAACTAGTAGGAATTAATAGACTTCTAATCCTAAACAGTTGACACACAAAGCCATAATGCTCATGCAACAGACTGTTGGCTAGTGGCGCGGAGTGGGCGGAGCAAGGATAGCCAGTCTCTTTACAAAAAAAGAAAAGAAGAAACAGCAAAAGCTGCAGAAAAAAAAAGCGCGGTTCCGGTGAGGCTCGAACTCACGACCTCTCGATTGCAGGATCTTGAAGAAAGATAACAGTCGAACGCGCTAGCCAATTGCGCCACGGAACCTGGCTATGAACGACGCAATTTCACGGTATATAAATGGGTCAGCACATTGGCTGATAACCAAGAGTAGATTAGGCACCTGCGGGGGCACGGGTTGCATGCAGGACCAAGCGTCGGGCGCGTGGCGTAAGTGGGTTTCAAACGACTACATTCCACAAGAAGCACTACGTATTCAAGAACTTTGCTGTACGAGTCGTATGATCGATCTGGAACCATCACAATGCTGCCACCAGATTTACCCTATAGACGATTTCGCGGTCGCAAAACTTTTATTCACGTGACGTCTGTTGACTGCAACCGCCGTCTGCGGTGCAGGGCGCATTGACACCCAAGTTTCCTGCCGATAGATTGCACATACATTGGCATGTCCAATGACAGAGGCAGCGACGGAGAGCCCGTAAGTAAAGTGCTATCTGGCTCGTCCTCTTTACCCTCCGAGAACCGCGGCGCCGCTTCGGAAAATCTATCTCCAGCGCAGCAGATAGGGCCACCGCCGGATGGCGGGTTCTGGGCATGGATGCAGGTGCTGGCATCGTTCATGGCTAATTTTAATAGCTGGGGATTGATCAATTGTTTTGGCGTGTACCAAGAATACTATCAGGACAACACGCTGAAGGATCGATCGGCGTTCCAGATCAGCTGGATCAACTCGTTAGCTGGCGCGCTGCTTTTGTTTGGCACCAACTTCTTTGGAGGATTTTTGGATCTTGGCTACATGAAGATTATGGGCTTCTGTGCTTGTCTTCTTCAGTTTGCGGCGTTGATGTTACTGTCGTGGTCCAAGACATACGCTGAAATCATTTTGACGCAAGGCCTTTTTGTGGGCTTGAACTCCTCACTCTTGTTTATCTTGACGATTGGTTCCGTCGCTCCATACTTTAATAGGCGGCGCCCCTTAGCAATTGGAATTGGCGCCTCAGGGTCGTCTGTGGGTGGAACAATATACTCGGTCATGGCACGCAAGTTGATCTCGGAAGTTGGTTTTGGCTGGTCGACGCGAATAATAGCGTTTGTTGAGCTGTTCTGTACGCTGGTCATGTTTCTTTCGTTGAAGCGCAGGCTTCCACCCACCAAGCGCAAGGCCTTTGTTGCCTTTGAGGCGTTCAAGGAGCTGCCATTCATGCTTTATAACATTGGCAACATTGCGGGATTTCTGGCTCTGTATGTGTTTTATGTCTATTATGAGTCTTACGCGCTAGATCGCGAGCCGAACGAGCCATCGTTTCAATACATGACGGCGATCGTGAATGCTGGCTCCGTGTTTGGACGCATTATACCTGCCCTCATTGCCAGTTACATTGGACCGCTTAATACTCTTGTGCCAAGTGTGCTCCTTTCAATGGTCCTCTCATTCTGCTGGATGGCCGCTAAAAATAAGGGCGGTATCATCGCCGTAGGTGTCATCATGGGCTACATCAGCGGGCCCTTGTTCGGTTTGCCCGGTGCGGTTGTATCGGAGTTGACCACAGACTTTAATAGACTTGGCATTCGGCTGTCGTTTGCTTTCACGTTTTGCTCCTTCGGTATTGTGCTAGGGCCGCCCCTAGCCGGAATGATCCAGCGTGACTATGGTTGGTTTTGGTGCCAACTTTATGCGTCGCTTTGCTGGGTACTTTGCTTCATCTGTCATGCGTCGGCTCGTCTGAGCATCAGTGGGTTACGCCTTCGGTATAAAACTTGAGCGAAATTTTGAAAACTATAAATAACTAAATAGTTGAGTTGAGAGAACAAAAAATAAATACATGTGCTAACTAAGTACAATCAATGTGACTAGTGGCTGCGTAAAAGTGCGGCCAACATCAATACACTGGCCCGCCCCGAGCACGAGGCAAAGGATGATGTTCTCTTTTAGGTGAGGTTGGTCTCTCGCTGAGTAGCTTGCGCGCCAGAGGGGGTGTCATCTGTGGATGACGTGTGCGTAGCTCCTCGGCGGCGACTCTTTCTCGGTCGCGCTGCTCTCGAATGCGCCGCTCAACTTCCTGTTCGATAACGTTTCTCAGATCATCCTGGACACGGTCATAGACCTGATCAAGTTCTTCTTCGCGCTCGCGGATCTGTTGCTCGCGTTCCTTCAGCTCTAGCTCCTTACGGCATATCTTGATGATGTCAAGCTTTAGTAGCGTAGCAGCTGTGGGCCGCTGTGATGGAACCAGGCTCAAGCAGGCACTTATTGTCCGCGCAAGGGTTTGCGAGTAAATATGGCTCGGTATGGGTCTGAAGCTGCCGTCTTGTATTCTTTGCGAAAGCTGTATGTGTGTTTTGGCCTGGAAGGGTGGGTGTTTACAGCAAAGCTCGTATATAACGCAGCCCAGGCTCCAGATGTCGCTAGCCGGAGTGGATGGCCTATCCATGAGTACTTCTGGCGACATGTAGTAAGGCGTTCCTACGTAGGTAGTGGCCAATGGGTTGTCGCCGTCCAAGAGTTTTGCCAGCCCGAAGTCGCCAAGCTTCACGTTTGTGTAAGGCTTGGAGGCTGTGTCTAGAAAGATATTTTCTGGCTTGATATCCCGATGCAAAACGAAAGACTGGGGCTCTTCCTCGATCTGAGTTGCCCCTGGTATTTGCGGCGGCGTCAAAATTGACGAGGACTGCGCTGGAGCACTTGTGTTATAGTGGCAGCGATACAATGCCAGCACAAGTTGTGTGAGTACGTTCCAAACCTCATTTTCGGGGTAAAACTGATCGGTGCTTTTGAAGGTACGGATCACGCTGGCCAAGTCGCCGCCGCCACAGTATTCCATGTATAGATGGACCTCTTGTAGATCCGTGACGTGCTCGTGGTGTAAATAATGCACTATGTTTGGGTGCACCAGCGACTTGAGGATGCGAAACTCTGCGATAAGCTGTGTGCGTTCCTTCTGGTTCATTGCCTTGTAACTAATTTCCTTGCGCGCCAGTACAACGCCGTCGGAGCGTCGCACCTTACGGATCACGCCGAATGAGCCATGGCCTATCACCTCTAGTGGTTCGTACTCCATCACACGGCTGCTGCAGCTCAGAGTTTAGGCGAATCAGTCGCGACGTGAGCGTTTGTTATTATTCTGTTTACATGCTTCCTCTTAGGGTTTGCATTGCCTGGATCTGGGCAGGGGTTCCGTAATGCAGAAGACGCCGAGGCGACGGCGCTCGCTAATGGCACTGCCTATTGACGATCTACATTCTAAGCGTGTAAGGCAACGAGCTTCAGCCGCAAGCAGGATCGATTCCTTGTTCGCTTGGTGGCATGGGTGAACGAAATGCGACACGCAATTGAATTGCGTATGCTACGCAATCGTCAATATGGAATGCGATTTGAGCACTTGAGCCTACAGTTCCATTGAGACAGTTGTTCAACTAGCTCGGATCGCACCTTTTATATGTATCTAGAGTACAGGGCGCGATCGCGACTGCGACCGCGACCGAAGCCAGGGGCGCGTCAGCTATTGCTTGCCGAAAAAGGCGTTATGTATACTTACTGTGTGATGATTTGATAGCTACCAAACGGCAATTAAAGGTATCGAGTCTACAGCATCTATCAGTTTTGACTGCAACCTCGCTATATACCCGCATTCAATAGCTTCTGAGCATAATCGTGAACAGTGAAAATGACTGCATTCGACGGCCCTGCTCTCAAGCATGTCACCAAGCAGCCTCTGTAAAGACCACGAACGCCTGTTGAATGTACAAGCTCGATCCCGGTTTTCCAAAACGACATGGGCTGACTACCGCGTAGAATGTCAGTCTGCATGCGCGACTTTATAGTGTCGGCCGGGAAAAGGCTTAGGTTATACCCGACACCAGCAGCGGCCCCCGCAAGGAGCGGACCAAGCGAGTCACGCAGTGCATAGTACGTACCAAACCAAGCCGCACTGCCACCGCATTCACGCAATGCTGTACCCGTCTGACCCCTCCAAAACCCGCGGGGACCCTCCAAAGACCAGGTAGCCTTCACATAGTGCCAGATCCCACGAGGCTGTTTAGCAGCATTGACCTGGACTTGGCATTTAACAAGCTCAATGGGGGTCAACACAAAAGAGGCCGCGAGCCCGCTCAAACTGCCAGCAGCCAGGGCACGGGTTGTCCCACTGTGCACGCCAGCGTCGGCCATCGCCGCGTCGAACGCGGCAAAAGTGCTAAAGAGAACGGCATTCTCGGCAGCAGCACCAACCAGTGGCGCTGAAATCCCGCGGTAGAGGCCGGAGATGCCTTCATGCCGGGTTGTCTGCCTCAAGCAGTCGACGGCGCCAGCGTACTGCGGTACCGTCAGCGACTGAGCCTGCAGGCGCACTTTTGTTGTATCAAACGGGTACTCGACGAGCTTACCCACGGATCCCGCTACGGAGCCGGCGACGAGCTCCTTGAGTCCATCGGCCATTCAAGGAAACAAAGGCACCGATCAGGTGACGCAGTGCTTTTGTGCGATTGTTAAAATGTGTCACGATCAGACTCATTCTGGCACTCAAGCTCGAGACTAAAAGTAGCACCATACCGTTTGGCCGGTGTGGTAAACACAGGAATTACGACGATAGTCAATGTCAATGCGGCGACCAAAGTTACAGTGGCTGGGGGCAGTGTAATCTATAGTGAACGCAGCGCTCCATGGTGGCTACGGAAGTGGCACGTTGCAGCTGCTCAGCTCTGGGTGACACATGTCTGGGTGCTGTGATGTATGCGGCTTGAATAAATGTAGGATAGAAGACGACCAATGCGGCGTATTGCAAAACAGCCTGCGCTATGCGACTGCGAATGTGTGGAGCTAACACTGAACTTCTATTAAAGGATATTTGGTCTCGTGGCAGGCCGTCAGGCTAGGGGATTATGCAACTGTCTGTGAAGGCGTCGTCGCGCCGCTGTCTTCGACCTGGGCAATGTCAAGCTTCAGCTTCTCCCACCACTGCGGCTCCACGACTAACAACCTGCTCTCGATTGTGGGCTGCGAATACTCCCAAGGCAGCTGCTCAGACTGCTGGTTAAGTACATAGATGCGGCCCGTGACCCAGGCCTTGCGCGATGCGACCTCCGGCTTAGGAGCCCTGGCGCGAATGACAATCCAGTTAGCGGCCGGAGTCGGCGCTTTGTAGGCGATCTCCAAAGACGCTGTGACCCCGACGTGGTGGGGCAGGACTGCGAATCCGCAATGGCAGAGACCCTCGTCGAGCAACGTTGCCAGGAAACCGCCGTGGGCAATACCTTTATGGCCGACGGCCGTCTCAGGAATGTAAATGAAAGTTATGTGTTCTACTTCGTCGCCAAGGTCTGCCGCGTACGTGGTGCCCCACCCTGCGGGCGACTGAGCAAACAGCGACCGCCAGTAAGAAGACACCTTCTGGTCAATGTGCGTAAACTTGTCACCGCTTATGACTTTCGACTCAGCCGTTGTGGTGGACGAGGACATTTGTGGGGTAGACCTGGAACGTGCTCTGTCAGACGGGAGGACCCCACAGAATTCTTATGCCGCCGCTGCTGCTGCTGCTGCTGTGCTAAGCTGACGGTGCACCCGCGCACGAAACGCACTTCTTCCTCGGCAGTGGGTAAGGGCATATGGGCATCGACATCTGCTGTGTGGATGACGTTTCACAGTGAGTCACATGATGCAGTCGTGTTAATAAGCCGATAAGGCAGGAAGATCGACGATGTGCGCGCGAGTCAAGGAGAGGCTTGGTACGGCGGCGCGGGCAAGGAGGCCGCAGGGACAGAGAAGGGGACAGCGCGAGGTGGCGAGGCAGACGTGCAAGGTTTTCACAGCAACCTAGCTGCGCTAGGCGTGTTATGCTAAAATCACCATTAGGCATAGGCACGGAAAAAAAGCGCAAAGGTCCCTTTTTGCTCCGCATTGTGGCGGTGGGCCTGCCTGATGAACGGGTGTGCTTGATGCCGGCGCAGCCTCTGCACGCGTCTATTTTAGGCTTATCGACATGCCCTGGCCCTACAATTACGGGTACGCGTCGCTAAACCCTTACCTTGCGCATGCTGATCCCAAATCGAGCACCTCCTAGCACGCACCGCTCATCTAACGACTCTACATCTCACTTACTACTTTCGCCCATCATGGCATGGAACCGCGGGGCCACGCTGGTGACCGTGCTGCTCTTTCTGGCCTTCGGCTTTGAGGTCATTGGTGTTTTCAGTGAGCCCGTGTCGCGCAACAAGCTTTCGCTGGCCAGCTACAAGGGATACGACTACGGCGTGTTGGGATACTGCCCAACAGATGGCTCGAAGGCTTGCTCGAAGGCCGGTCTTGGCTACGACCTGCACGACTCGAAAGACTTCTCGTTCAGCAAGTCGGCCCAGCACACGCTGACCCAACTGTTTATCGCCCACATTGTTGCCGCGGGCTGCCTGCTCATTTCGTTCGTGCTCGGCATCGTGGCGCACTTTGCTAGCCTGCGCTTCTATATTGCGCTCGAGGTCTGGCTGTGCCTCATCTTTCTGCTGACGGTGCTGGTGTTTGTCGTCGAAATTCTACTGTTTGGCAAGCACCTCAAGTTCACCGGCTGGTTTGCGCTTGTTGCGGCTATTCTCACTGTTATTGCTGTTGTCGTTCTCGGAATGGCTTACCGCAGCCTGCGCTCGAGTCTGGGCCGCACAAACATCGAGCCCAGCGACGCAGACCCGCTGTTTGGAAACATTGTGTCGAACCCGAAAGGCTCAGACTTTATTGTTGGCCGCGACGACGAGAAGCGATCTCAGACCGGCGCTGTACCGTTCCAGTCGTTTGTGCCACCAAAGCCCCCGTCTGTAGTTGCACCGGCTCTCAAGTCCGTGAATGTGCAGCAGGGCTATGAGCGAATTCCCAATAGCGAAGGCGATCACGTACCTCACTCAGTCAAAAGCAAGGCGTCTCGCGACGATTACCGCGTAGACCCACGTCAGGCCCAGCTTTCACAGGAGGGCCTGGCTGGCCAGGTTGGGGCTGCTGATCCGCGAATCCAGAACGGGGCGCAAGGCCCCCAGGGCGCCATGCGAATGCAGCCCCCCCAAACGTATCAGCGACAGCCGCCTCAACAGCAACTGTCGGGGCAAAATTACCAACGCGCGTTTTCGCAGGCAGACAATGCGGCTGGAACCGCTGGAACCGTTGGAACCACTGGAGCCGCTGGAACCGCTGGGGCTGTTACGACCACCGGAACAAGTGGTGCTGTCACAGCCGCTACATCGGCGGGAGCTGCCGGACTCGCCGGGGTCGCTGGGGCCTCCGGAGCTGCTGCGGCGGCCGCTCAGGGACAACGCCGCCAGCCGCGCTCACAAAGAGAAGACACCTGGTCGCAGATTGCTCTGCAGAAGGAGAACGAGTCTGGCGCTCAGCGCCCGCGACATGCTCCGCAGGACAGCATTGCCTCGTCCCAGGCAGCGCGCATTCCGGCTGGCGCCTACATGCCAGGTGTAGACACTAGTAACCGCAACTACGGCCCGAACGTTGTCAAAATCCCCAAGGTGCGCGAGCCAGAGCAAGCTATCCTCGACTATTACCAGGATGACACAGAGACGCGACCGCAGGCTGCTGGAACTGGGTCGAAGGTCCCGAACTACAGCCGGTTGAGCGCCGATAGCCCGCAAGGCGATGCTCGTGTGAACCCGCAGCAAGCGCAGGACGCACCGCGCGGCCTGGGGCTGCCGGCGCGACCACCGCAGCCGCCCTCCACGCCGAAGAAAATGAACCCCATGCTGCAGCGGTACGTCGAGTCTGTGCCAGAGACGCCACACCGCGCAGAAGAGCCATTCTACGATGCGCCAAACCTGCGCATGGTGTCCGAGTCGCCGGCCGGTTCGGAGTCGTCGCACTATACGTCGATCAGCGAGCGCCACGCGCGCAACGTTGCGGCTCAGGCTGTGCCACCACCGCCTCCGGCGCTTGCCGCCTCACGGCAATGGCCAGCGAACAATCCCCACAACGTGCCCCAGGGCCATCACCGTCAACCGGGGCATGCCCCTTCACAGTATGTGCCAGCACAGATGCCCCCTCAGCAGAGGCCCGCACAGCACATGCCTCAGCAATATGTGCCTCAATATGCGCCTCAGCACTACGCGCCTCAGCCATACGCGCCGTCGCCACAGCAGCAGTATGCGACTCAGCAACAATACGCACCACAGCAGCACAGGCCGCAGCAGCACTACGCGCCGCAGCAGCAATACATGCAGCAGCAACCAGTGTACGTTTCACCTGCCAAAGCACCCAAGCCGGCAGGCCCGCAGCGCAGTGAGTTTGCGTTGAACAACAACCCTGACTTCAGTCTGGGCAACATGGGCAACCGAAGACGGCGACAGAACCGCGGGCCCCTGACTTGAATCCTTTGACTTTTTGATACCTATTTATACTAATCACTCTCTAAGTTATGCTCGATGCTGTTGCGACCGATCTCTTTGCTACACTGCCTCAAATGCAAGGCGCAGCAGGTGCACGATATGGCCAGAGCGGGCGAAGCGGAGCACGGGTCGCGGCGGATATTTCCAGATTGAGCCTTATTAGCGTACTGATTTCGGCCTGCACATCGCCGCATCCGTTCCCGAAGTTTGTCATGCCCAACGTTTTCGAGGACCTGAAGGCGGGCCGCGACAGGCTCAACGCGTACCACGAAAGTTACCAACGCTGGCGCGGGAAGGGCGGCTCGCAAATCCCGGACCACGCAGACTTTGCGCAGGACGAAGACGAGGTCCCGGATCGCCGCCGATGGAGTCCGCCGCCGAAGCACTACTCGAGGCCCGCGCTTGGCGGCGACGACTACGTGCCCTCGACTCCGCACGCGTCTCATGGCCACGCGCATAGCGCCAGTCCACCGCGATACGAGGTGTCGTCCTCCTACGAGCAGCGACCGAGTTCAGAGCCCATCTCCCATGCCAAGCCCTCTCGCGACAAGTACTCTGATTCTGGACAGGCGCCTTCTCACGAGCCGTTTCGTGCGCAGCCGCCCCACGAGCGACACTCAGCTGCTGCACACAGCGCCGCCGCCGCGGCGCAGGGCGCTCACGGCGCTGCGCCGCCCGAGCCTCCGCGACGGCCGCTGGCTGACCCCCACTCGTTTCCGCCGCCGCCAATTCACGGCAACGCGCGGCCCTCGCAGCAGCAAGTCGAAGACAACTTGCAATCCAAGAAACGTACGGCTTGATACATAGACAAACAAACAACTAGCCATTCTAAGTACACATCCTCGACAACGATACGACCGAACTCACCGGCTAAGGATGGTGGACATGGCTGCACAAACAGAACCGCAGTAAAGTCGTGCTGGTTACAAGGCGCATTGTCGACGCTCCACGCAAAGAGCAAAGAGATCGGATGTACCCACGCCAGCACAAAGCACGTAGCCACAAAGCACGTAGCCACAAAGCACGTAGCCACGTTGAGTATGTATTCGAAGATGCTCTGTGAGGTAATGGTACATAAATGCGCCAGTGATTGAGCGGCGCGAAACGGAGGTGATGGAGGAAACCAGCGAGCGTGAGTGAGTTCGCGGCATGATACCGCCGGAGAGGCTAACTACCCCCGTTACTTGCTGCAAAGCACGCGCGAGAACTCGGCGTAATTGATCTGGCCGTCACCGTCGGTATCGGCGGCGCGGATCATCTCCTCCGCTTCCTCGTCCGTGAGCTTATCGCCAATCGACGTGAGGACGTGGCGCAGCTCTTCGGCGCTGATGAACCCGTTGTTGTTGCGGTCGAACACGCGGAACGCCTCGCGCACCTCCTCCTCGTTATCCGTAGTCTTCATGCGGCGCGCCATCATCGTCATGAACTCAGGGAAGTCGACGGTCCCGTCGTTGTCGATGTCGATTTCGTTGATCATGTCGGAAACCTCTGCCTCCGACGGCGTCTGGCCCAGCGAGCGCATCACCGTGCCAAGCTCCTTCGACGTGATCTTGCCATCGCGGTCTTTGTCAAACAGCGAAAACGCCTCGCGGTACGCACTGATCTGCTCGTCGCTCAGCTTGTCGGCCATTATTCTAACTCTCCACAGCGACTACGGTGTAGATTATATATGCTTGTTGCGCGTGGTCGCAGCAGTATAAGACGTTGGGCAGCACTGCTTACGCGACCACCACTGACAGTATCACGGGCTGCCAGAGCCAAGGAGGGACCGACGTTGGCCAGGGTAAGGGGAGGCGCAAACGCACGCGGGTAGCCGGAGTATCCGGAGTGACGCGCCGAGCTGACGCGCGTTTATTTACGAGCGGCTGTTGCGCGATGGGCGTGAGCGCGAGTGCCCCAGATCTTGAACCGGCCGCCATTTTGGCTGCGTTCGTTTCCCAGGCGCCACCCCGCAACCCCTCGTTCTACCATTAGTGTTCACTGGTCACAGAATCAGTTAATTAGCGTTATGTGTTTAGAATCATTAACAAGGCTGTCAGTGCCTTTCTTCGAAGCTCGGCGTTTCACTGCGCGCCACGGAAACGATGTTCTTTTCGGCCGTTCCCACCGAGCGCACACTGCCGGTCTCGATCTCTGGAGGTGTAGGGCCCGTGCGCGAGTTGTATAGTACGATACCGTTCTGCCTCGCGTAGCGCCTCTCGTTCCACTTGTAGAACTGCAACACAACAATCGTCCAGACACAAAGGGCAAACGCACAAGCCGCCGTCCACGAGTACCCCTTCAAGTACCGTGGCGCCTCAACGGTTTTCCATACAATGACCGACATCCACGCCGTCGACGCTTGCGCCAGCATGTTCATCCACACCAGAATCACAGCGCGCTTTTGCGCATCACGGCGGCAGATATCAGACTGCCACGCATACAACGTTGGTGCCATGGCCCAGCCAAAGTATTGCAATACCCAGGCAAACCACTTGGCCCCTTCCTTTACATTCCATACGGCGAGAATCACGTTGCCCGTAATGTTGAATACTTGTGAGCCAATAATGGCGCCCCATCGACAGTGGAACAAGTCCGCAAACATAGACGTCAAAAACAGCCATACAAGCCCAAGGCCGGGAGTGAGCGCAGAGTAGTTTTGCAGCTCTCCGGGGCTATAGCGCTTTAGTGACTTCAGCCACAAAATGTAAGCACCAGAAGAACCATTGTTGTTGTTCCAGCAGAAAATGTTCCACACCGAAAGCACATAGATTTCCCAGGAACTCAAAATCTCGCGCCATATGCGCGGTGAAAACAGATTGCGCAGAGCCTGCTTGCTGTCAGGGCGTCCAGCAACATGATTAGCCTTCAGCCGCTTGCGCAGTAGACGGATCTCATCGTCAGAAAGCCAGATAGAGTAGCAGTCCGTCGGCGTGCCCGGAATCATATACACACCAATTATGCCCACGACTGCCGATACAATCCCATCGATGATGAAAATCCATTGCCATGCGTGATATCCTGCCACACCCTCCATGTGGTCAATTATAGAGCCGCTGAGCAAGCCGCTTGTCAGGATTCCCAGGTATTGGCCGAAATAGTAGAACATGGATCGGCGCGCAATCATGGCCGGATTTGCGATGAACGTGCCGAATAGATACTGATATGCCATGTATGAGGGGGCCTCGAACGCACCAATGAAAAAACGCATTGCTTTGAGTTGCCCGACCGAGTGCAGCTGTGACACGCAGATGGTTAGGACCGACCAGCATAGATCGAGTGCTGGTAATACGTAGTTCATCGGCAGAGCATACAGCACATACATGAACGGGATCTGGAAGACAATATTACCGACATTGAACATGACCTGCGTGTTCACAAGGTCGTTGCCCTTCAATCCGAGATCTTCGGCGAAGTGGGGCGCCACATAAGCATTGTTGAGATTCGTTTGGTCCAAGTACTTCACCCAATACGCCATGAACGCGTAAAAGGTTAGCAGAATATCAATCTTCCACATCAGCTTTCGCTCGGCTGGGGTGTCATTGTCGTCGAACCACTTATAAAACTTGTGCGCCTTGCGTGCATACTTGTTGAGTCGGTACTCATACTCATCAAAGAATTTGTACCACGGGCGCGAGGCCTCGTCGCGATATTCCACTAGTTCTGGACTACTGAAGCCATCCAACGGTTCTTCAATGTCCTCGAAATTGTCCTCTTGTAAGCCGACGACCTTATCACCAACGGTACTTTCGCTCGTGTAGTCCTCGCCCTCGTCCACAACGCGCCGCACAGGAAGAAAGCCCCATTTTAGACGGCTCAAGGGCTCGGCCAAAAAACTGCCTTTACCCATTTTCTTTAAAAGTGTAGAAAAAGCCGAGTGCGATCACTGAAATTTCAGACGCTCCTGCAAGTGCGCTATCGCACGCAGATCACGCAATCGCACGCGAGATTGTGTATCGGGGCTAGGCGATCAGTTACTAAGACAGCGTGAGTGACCATTTGCTGCCTAGTTTGAGTGCGTTTCGCTAAAAGGAGGACCCTCGTAACTAACTCCACGATCGGTGATCTCATTTCGAAAACAGTGGTACGCCATTGTTCCATGTAAAACGTTGCGGAAACTTGCGACTCACTCTGCGCTTAGCAAGATTCATTATAGTCGTATCTCACGCACGATTTTCAGCTGCGGCCAAACCCAGGTGAATACAAGACTTCCCGTCCGATCAGTCCTATTTAAACACCTGAGGGCCTTACCAAGTATTGTAGTGGGAGACCATACGAGAACAGAAGGTGCTGCAGTTTCCTTTTTAGCTTTTTGCGGGGCCCACACACCACACACACGCATCACTTCTGGAGGCCATCAATCGCGACGTCGCTTTATCATTAATTGATGTCCTCAAATCATGGAGAGGCAATAAGGTGATCGATGTGCGTGCATTCAACTTAGATTAGGTTAAGCTAGAGGTGCGATACAAGATTCTCACATTTCGGGTAAAAGGAGTAGCGCAAGCGATTGTGCGGTTCAAGGTTGTGCATTCCAGCAGTGGCAATTATGAGAATGGGGGGAGGAGCTAGCAGTGGTAGTAGTATCATTATTGACCTCGTTAAGCGAACAGAGGTCACGTGACGCGTAGCTGTCGACCGCCTGCAATGGAAAAAAAAATAGAAATGGCCCCACCGTGACTTGAACACGGGACCTCAGGTTAAGCCGTCTCAACTTCAGACCTGCGCTCTCCCAACTGAGCTATAGGACCTCTAAGTTGCTGGCCTGGGTCTAGCAATTTAGTCGATTATACAGCGTTGTCGCCATCGTGACCCGCGTCGCGTATTTCCCGAATGAGATGGGCCCCGCACTTGAATACGCGGCCCGATCTTCCATATAGGCAGCGATTTATCAAACGCTATACGCGTGGAAACTAGGCAAGGCATTGATGTCGAGTATAGTGTTGTCAATATATAATCCGGAATTTTGCGATGTGAGCGAAGAAAGACATTTTTTGCGGCAAGGCTCCCCCCCTTTTGAGCTCTAAATCGGATTTCGCCTCTTACCCTTGAGCTCAGCTATATGGACGTGGTGGTACCACACAATGCGCAATAGTCACTCGCTGGATATAAAAAGTGCCCAGCGCCTGATCTCCTGCTTCCATGTAAAATCATCAGCTGAAAATGGACTTTACGTCGTATTCCTCTGGTAACAGCGAGCCACTTCTGCCAATCAAAGTGCGTGCGGAATGCGGAGCTGCAGCTGTATCCTTGTAAATGCTCCTCATGAGCTCAAATCTTTAGAGCGCCACAGCAAGCCCATGCATGCGCTTTTTAGAGCCGTGCCATACACACACGCCCTAGCTGTAGCATTTTATTTTTCAGTGAACGATCCGAAGCGGCGTAGCAAAATATCATTTTACAGGATAACAGAATGCACGTTCTCTGACCACTAGTTCTCAACAAAAATCAAAGAAACACAACTAATGACTTCACTGCTAGTTCTAAACCGGAAACTATAGGCGAGCTTTGCGGCAAAACCGGCTTTCCTCGTACACAAAGGCAGGAGTTATGTCATACAAAATAGGCCATTTGGCACTTCTTACGCCATGTCACAGGGTCTTGTGAGTGTCCTACATGGACATGGAACGCGCGGTGTGCTCCGTACATGTGCATAAAGCCTTACCCTGAAAAATACAATTCTCGCTTCTAAACGCGAAAGGGCCGGCCAAAAGATGGAAGTTTTAAAACAGAGTTTGCACTTTAAAAAATCAAAGGCTATTCTGTAATTCGACGCACTGCTTACGAGGATTCGTGGTGCAATTTTCACTCGCAAAAACTCGCGTTATATACAGATGAAGCCCTAACATCACATGTGTGCCGTGCGAAACCTGGGGAAGACTCGAGGACTATAAATGTGAGAGGGAGTCATCGATTAAGGCCACAGCCTCTACAATACATACTTGAATGAGTGAGAGCGAAAGTTATGATGAGAAAAAGGTAGTCACCACCGCCTCGCTAAGCTCAGGTACAAAGTATGGCACCGACATCGGCCACCTGAGCGAAGTCGAGCATTTCGCAAACGGAAGCATCTCTTCTGAGGACATTGAAATCATTGCTGCCCATCTCGATGATCGTGGTGTCGAGGAGTCCATGTCCGTTATCGAAGAAGCGATTCAGTATCATCACGGTGACGCATGCCTCAGTCACGCGTTTTATGACCACATGAGACAAATTGTCAACGGCCCTGCTAGAGGCCAGAGCGAGGAAGAGTGGCAGGCCTTGATCAAGTTTGACGCCTTTTTGATTAAGGATTGGTCCATTTATCCGGAAGTTCGATCCGTCACGCGGCCCATTGATGAGGAGTCGGACGTTAGATACGAGACGCTCCGCGTTTATATTATCTCATGCATCTGGTCCTGTGCCGGATCAGTGCTGGCACAGTTCTTTTTTGTTCGATTTCCAACCATAAGCATGAATGGCGTGGCTATTCAGCTCCTAATCGCGTACTCGGGGAAGCTCATGCGCTACATCCCTGACTGGTCATTTCCAGTGGGATTTGGAAATTGTGTTCACTTTGGCGGAGGTCGGTGGACCTACAAAGAGCAAATGCTAGCCACTTGTGGAATGGGTGTCGGAAATAACTATGCTTACTCCTCTGCCGCCATATTGGTAATGGCGAATAAGCATTTTTTCGGGTTCAAAGGAGCAGACGATTTTGGCTTCATTATTCTCCTGACGCTTTCTTCCAACCTGATGGGATTCGGTCTATCTGGCGTTTTCCGCGTTTTCCTCGTTTACCCCAGCCGCATGCTTTGGTATAGCGTTCTGCCAAGCCTCAAATTGTCGCGCAGTCTCGTGAGCAGCGACGAAAGAGAAAACACTAATGGTTGGAGGCTGAAGGGATGGGAATTCTTCTGGATTTTTTCATTTGTAGAATTTGGGTGGTACTGGATCACTGATTTTGTCTTTCAGTTTCTCGGATACTTTGACTGGGTGGCATGGATCAGTCACAAAAACAACAACCTTCTGAGCGTTTGTGGTGTACTTGGAGGCCTGGGGCTGAATCCTGTGCCGTCACTCGATTGGTCAATATTTCTGCCCACAGCAATGGTAAGTCCCTTCTTCGCCACTGCATCTTTACTAGTAGGTATGGTAATATCTGCGTGTGCGATTTGTGTGATCTTTTGGACCAATGTTCGCAACACAGGGTACTTGCCTATCAATAGCAACACCCTTTACGACAATCGTGGAAAGCCCTTCCAAGTGAGCAAGGTTTTGAATGAGGAGCATGGGCTTGACGAGGCCAAATACCAGAGCTATTCGCTTCCTTATTGGTCGGCTGGGAGCATCGTCCAATATGGCAGTTTTTTCATGTTCTATCCGGCAATGATAGTATACTCGATTCTGAACTATTACGAGATCCTCATTTACTCAGGAAAGATTTTCTACAAATCACTTCTGCATCCAAAGAAAGCCTTGAACAGCTTCGACGATCGGTTCACCCGAGCTCAGCGCAAGCATAAGGAAGTCCCCGAGTGGGCGTATCTTTTATTTTTGTGCGCCTGCATTGGCATGGGCATAGCCGTCGTAGAGCACTACAAATTTACGAACACGCCAGTGTGGACCATCTTTTTTGGAATTGGCCTCTCGGCCGTGTTTATGGTCCCTTGTGGGGTTCTGTGGGCAACAACGAATCAGCAGATTGAGATCAATGTTTTGTTTGAGCTTATCATTGGGCTCGCTTGTAAAGGCAATGCTTCAGCGCTTATGATATCCAAAGTCTTTGCCACGAACTTTATGTCCGAAACGGACACATTCCTCAGTAACCTCAAGACTGGACATTACTGCGGCATTGCCCCACGGCCGATGTTTCGCGTGCAAGTTGTGAACATGATTGCCAACTCGTTTGTACAGGCAGGGCTAATTAGCTGGCAAGCGTCACCAAATCCAATTCGTGACATGTGCAATCCCGAAAATAAGGAGAAGTTCACATGCCAAAATCAGCGTACTTATTTTAATGCAGCCGTGCAATGGGGTACAATTGGTCCAGCGCGTATTTTCAAGAGCGGTAACGGCCTATATCCCAGCATGAAATGGGTGTTCTTGATTGGAGCTTGCTACCCCATACCTTTCTGGCTAGTCCGACGATTTATGGTACCAGTTGCTCGCCAGCGTCGGTGGGGCTTTACCAAAGATCGAGGGTCACGCTTGCGCAACAGTGTTGTCACAAGAACTATCATTGGTATGGAGTGGGTGAACAGTATCAACGAAATGGTCTTTGTTCAGGGTGGTCTAATGTGGGCGCCGCAGAATTTCATGTATTACATTCCATGGCTGTATGTGGGAATATTCTTCCAAGTTTTGATACCTCGCTATTATCCGACATGGTGGCAAAAGTACAATTACCTGCTCTATGCGGCGATATCTGTTGGCTACTCCTATGCAGGCCTTATTCAATTCTTTGCCACTTCATACAATCACATTGCGCAGATATCGTGGTGGGGAAATGATACAGGGGTCTCACTGCGACCGAAGCCGCGGTTAAACGTGACAGATATACCACGTGGTTACTTTGGTCCACCGTTAGGTCAGTTTCCTTAGTTCAGGCTCAGCTGAGCTACGCTTGCGATTCGTAGTACATTTTGTGCGGTCCGCGAATTCAATGGGCAGATATGAGAAAACCGCACATTGTGAAATCTTCCGATGCCCTGAGTTTACTCATGTCGGCTTGGAACAATGACGAGGAACTTGAAGGCATCCGCGCTTACTCACAATGTATTGACATGGTGACTCGGACTTGAGAGCTACTTACTGTCTGCTTTGTTATTGAACGATTAGAACGTTGAGCCGAGCTATATCAATTGAGCACGCGAACAAGGTGGTGCGGAAGTAATGGCGTGTCTTGCTTCGTTCTTTTCAGCACTGCTTGTCGAAGAGATGTCTGGCATTCCTACAATGAGAAGCTTCAAAGCCATTCATGATATTACAGTATTAATCCTTCAAGCACTGTTCATTTTTCGATAGAGTCCAGCAAACTCCTTGAGAATATGTGTTTGAATAGCTGTGCAAACTAGCCGTGCATCCCATTTTATGTTCACTTTTACAACGTGAACAAAGAGCACACTGGGTATATCCAAACCGATTTTGAGACCTAAGTAGCAGAAATGTCGTGCACACATCTATAAATCACATGCGGAGGGCCGTGTGTACTCGAGAAACTCCTCTTCCAAAGCAAAGCAAGTATCATGCGCGGCGTAATGAACCCCCTTACCCAATTGCGAAGTGTCGATCATTGGTTAAACTAAAACTAGCAAAGTGCATGAGCTTTGAATCAAAGTTTAAACTTGTTCTTCTTGGATCCCTTGAATTCTTTTAGTACAAAGCGTAACGAAACTATTCTCATCAATGGAGGAATGCGGAGATAAACAAGGGAGAATGGGTGGGGTGGCCATGATTGCGACAAGGGTTATCGGATGCCGGAGATGCGTCTCACGGCATCAACTGCGGCCATGACTAAGACACGATAAGCATCGGGAAACACTATATAGAGCAGTGGGTTGGAGCACAACTAATATACGCGTCGTATTATATTACAATTATGAAAATTGCGGCCATAATCGGAGTCTTGTTCACTGTCGTTGTTGCTGTGCCAGTTGCCAACGAGGAAGTTGAGCATGACAGACCTGAACGTCCTCCTCCGTGCCCCGGTGGCCACCAGTTTGCTGGCTGTTGGCTAGAGGCAGAGCCTAAGACCGTGTCTTAGGCAAGTTCGGTTCTAGGATGGAGCACCTTCTCTTCCAAGTGGAGTGATAAGAGAAAGGTGTCTGTTCAAGCTTAAGCTGAGGAATGTGTCACGTGTGCGAAGCAGATCACCCACATTTCATACACTACAGCCAACTTTAGCGGAAATGCTACTTTGAAAGTATCTTCGTTAATTTCCTTGAGTAGATAGATAGAGCCTTCTATTAGTCTATGAACTACGAGATTAGCATCTGCTCCCGCAATGCTGATTGCGAGCGTGGTGGTTGAACCCGTCACATAGGAGGAGGCAAAGGCTTATTTCTAACAATGCAAGGCTTATTATTTCATTACAAGGCCTGTGTTTATAAACAAAGACGTGCAATCAGAATGAAATTAAGATGCTGAATGTTATTATTGTGGACAAAAAAGGTGTCGCATCGGGGAGTCGTGCCTGCACTTGGTGATAATCTGAGACTAGCAGAGTGAGCTTCTGAATGATTGACGGCCGCAACACTTGTTTGTAGATGCTCCGTTAGCGCTTTGTTTGCCAAATGCGACATTGACGAGTGCATTTAACTTCTCAAGGCTACCCGCCCACCCATCTGGAGCACTCAGGGCCTTTGTTTGAAAGTCAAAGCATTTGTGACGCTGAGAACTTTAAGGTCTCAGGTAGCTCATGGAAGCATGTTAGTTTGGATCCAGGGTCTGGATCATTGAACCTGAAGAGTCATTCCTACGTTGTCATTCCACAAAAAGTTGTACTGAGAACTCGGCTACTGTTAGATCTTTTCCAGTGTGTCTTTCACTGCAAAAGGGAATCGTACTCACGGGCAAGAAGCAGGAAGCACTGAAAGCAAGAGTCAAAAAACGAGGCGCATGGGTTCGAATAACTTACTTGACATTTTTTCAGTTTATTAATTTCAGGCAAGCTAGATTTTCTATCGAGACACGCTGGTGTTTTTTTTGACACATTACTCAATGAAAACATTATGTTTGTATTTTCACGGCGCTATACATTGCTAACGCGTTACTGCCTAGCTCTGTTATGTGTATCCGGCTTCCTCGCCGCAAGCTATTGATGCGCTCTTCCTCTAGCAGATCTTCTTACTGCAGGCTGCAGCTAGATCACTGATGTGATGACTCATCGCATGCAAACTGTAGGGTTCGCTTTCTTTCACTCCTTTTTGAGGCTAGCTTAATCAAGAAAGCCTGAGTTTTTACGCATTCAATAATGCTAACAAAATCAAATGAGCCTTACCGTTTGAGAAAAAATGATAGAACTGGTTGTAAGAGATGGCGCAGTAGAGCGCCGCAAAGTAGGCCGCGACTGCAAAGAGATCGTCGTACATAAACCTAACCTTGTGCGTGACACGGTGCCGACGAAAAACTGCGCATTATGCGCGCGTAGTAGGGTGACCGGGCCGGAGAGATTGCAGTAATTGGTGGGCTTGAATACGAGTGCCACTAATATGTGCAATAAACACGGGTGCAGCGCGTCGGCCTGCGTCAAAAGTAAAAATATCGCGCATGCTTCAAGTGGGTACGAGTTTTAAGCACGCTCTGAACTCCAAAGGTTATGAACCAACCTGTCAGAATTGACAGTTGCCCTTTAGTTGAGAGTATGTGCCGGCCGGAAAAGGGGCGCGGTTTGGCGCTGTCCCAATAGTCGTGCATCTCCTTAGATAATTCCGCCTACATGTCTCGCCAGTGTCAATCGAAAAAATTAGAAAATCGTTATATAAATGTATGATACTCGCCTGTTCCTTTCAACGCTTGCAAATTTGCTCACAGTAATGCACAAAGACGCAGCTTGCCTAGCCAATAGCATTAATTCTCAATACCCTAGCGCCTCGCATGCAAGGCTTTACTGAACCACTGCATTACCCTCAACCTACATTTAAGGAGGCCTTCGAGTATTTATTAAAGACGCAAATGTCTGGTTTATCAGAGCTCATGAACATCATGCTTTCAAACAAGAAAAACTTCAGTGAGGGTGCTAGAGAGCTGATTGACGAGGACTCCAGTCTCAACCGATCGAACTCAGCAGCCGGCCCCTCAGACGAGTCTTGTGTGCATGTTGACGGCCGGGAGGCAGTTAATCGTGTTGATGCGGTAAATGAAGTGTTGACTACTCGTGGCCGGTTCACTGTGTTTGGAATCGACTTTCATATTCTGAAGGTACTTCTTTTGATCTTTCTTTTTTTACAAGGATATACGACAGGCTTGGGAGGCATGATGTCAGGCCAAATGCAATTTACTGCAGCAAACCAATTTAGTCACGCTGCTGAAAGCGGCACAATCAATACAATTAAATCGGTACTTGCCGCTGCAGTGCTGGTGCCGTATGCGCGTTTATCGGATCGATTTGGCCGCGTTGAAGTCTGGACAGTGGCTCTATTGATTTTCATTATTGGTGACATTGTACTCGCTGCGGCACCAAATTTCGGTGCCTTATTTGCGGGCACTATGATATGGGAAGTTGGGTATGCCGGCTTTCGCGTCTTAGCGACGGCGCTGACTGCCGATATCTCTGAACTACGAGATCGAACTTTTTTCATGAATATTTACCTCATCCCGGTAATTATCAATCTTTGGGTTAGCGGAGATATCGTGTCCGATCTGCTAGGGCCTGAAAACGAAAAGCTACACATGTGGCGCTGGGGGTACGGTATTTTCGCCATTGTTATCCCATTTACTACAGCATTGCTGGTTTGCGTTTATTGTTATGCTCAGTTTATTGCTTGGCGGCAAGGAAAGTTACCTCCGCTGCGGCTCAGGCGTGCGGGCCAATCTTGGCGATGTGCAATCTGGGAGTTGGTGATGGAGATCGACTTGGTTGGAATGCTTTTATTTGCAGCAGCTTTAGTATTGATATTGCTGCCATTGACGATTGCCGGCGGCCTGGCTACAAAGTGGAAACGGGGATACATCATTGCCATGATTTGTGTTGGTGGTGCTGGCCTACTTCCAGCATTCCTCATTTGGGAATGGAAATTTGCTAAAGCGCCATTCATTCCTAAAGTGAAGCTCGAGCGAACTTTTTACATTGCTATGGCGCTTGAATTTTTCTGGTGCTTGGCTCTGGGTTCGCAGACATACGTACGCAGCCTATTGATGGTAGCGTTTGGTCAGTCCACAAAGAGCACGCAGCGTCTGGGCCAGTTTTACAATTTCATGCAGTCTTGCACAAATGTCGTTGTTGGAATTCTGCTGCACTTTTATCCTCACCCAAAGCTGAGCGTTGTATTTGGTGGAATGCTTGGTGTTGTGGGGCTTGGCCTTATGTATAAATATCGTACTCACTCAGAGGGCGGTATCGCTGGGTACATTGGCGCTGAAATAGTAGTAGGTGCAGCTGGAGGTCTGATGCGTTTCCCACTTTATACACTTGTCCACGCAGGTATTGATCATGATCAGATGGCAGTGGCCACTGGTTTCATGTTGACTATGTACCAGGTTGGATCGGCAGTGGGTTCCTGTATTGGCACAGCAATTTGGACGCAGAAAATGCCAAAAGAGCTCGTTAAGAGGCTCGGGCCGCGACTAGGGAAGGAGGTATATGAGGCGCCCGTAGTGAAGTTCATTCAGAAATATCCTTTTGGAACTCCTCAAAGGACAGCGGCATTGGAAGCATACTCTGCGGTTCAGCGAATTCTTGTTATCGTAGGAATCTCCTTTGCGGCTTTAGTTGCCATTCTTACACTATTCCCGCGAAACTACGTGGTTGGCAAGAAGCAAAGTCTCACAGACGAGGATCGTAAAGAGATTCGTCTAAAACGTCAGTCCAACAAAATGACATGGTTGCGAGACTTGGCAGGTCTTTGAGGAGCACTTGATCAAGTAGTAAGCATAGCTTCCTGTTTATTCTTGATGCAAAAGCTTTGTATTTTTCACGCGTATGAAATCGAAAGATTTTTAAGTGAAAAGCTTGCTTTACAGAAATAGAAAAGCTTCATGCCAGGAGCATGGAAAAACTACTAGTAAAGAATTAGCAAAACTACTTGCAGCTCTACTCTTATATGTGATTTATGCTCAGAATAATTTCCCTTGATTTCAATTTATCCGCAAATATGTACAGCTATCAATGCTCTCTGCCTGTAGCGTTGTTCTCTGCAGCTTTGATAACGTAATGCATCATCCTTACAATCCGACCTCAATCTTCCTTTAAAACTTGTCCAAAGCTAAATCTTGCAATATCACCCAGCTTAGCATCGCTAGGCTATTTTTACTCAAAGATAGGATGAAACTTTTGATATTAATGGGATGAAAAAGGTTGTACACCACTAAAGCAATTACTGCATGACCAGAATCTAAGGTAAACTCGAGCCTGCAGCGTCATAAGCTGTTGCGGGCATGTTTCATGTTGCGCTCTATAATAATTGCAGACCTAGGAGAATGAAAACTGGACATGTGGTGAAACGCAATGACTGTATAGCCTGAGTACAATTATTACTGAGAAATAGGATGTTTATTTTCATTAAGTCTTGGTTTAATGTGTATAGCACGCATTGAATGGAGTATTTTTAAGTAGATGACTGTTTTTGTAGTTCCGCATCACACGTTGGTTTTGCACTAGTATTTTTTATCCTGCAGTAGTCAGACTAGTTGTACAAGGCAGGTGGAAAGTATAAAATGATGCTATGTCACGGAACCCTTAGGTTTGAGTATTTATTAAGACATAACTCATTAAGTTGATCATTACTAGAATGTCAGCACATAACCCTTCAGATGCGCACAACAATAAAGCTATCTCAAGAAGGTGGAGCCTCGCGACTGGCCACAATTCGCTGGTCTTAGAGGCGCTGCTGGCATATGATCGTCACAACTACCAAAAGACTGCTCGCACTATGCAGGAGCTTGAAGCTCAGAAAACGAATGGCGAGGTTTCTCAAAAAAATGTTGCCGGAGTGTTTAAAGGCAATCGCGAGGCAGTAGAGAGACGTGAGTTTTGTCGTTTGTTGCGAAAGAGGGCACTAGAAAGAAGAGCTTACGGAAATGAGCTTATGGGTGGTTCTATGGGCATCCCTAACAATTCCACGCCATTGCAAACAACACCAAAGACAGCCTTTAGTGCCCAAAAATCAACGAATGAGAAGCAGCACACGACTGATGAAACGACGAATGACAAGGAAGACCCAAATACATTCCCAGAATGTATTTCCAACAATTCGGTTGAAGTAGCGCTGCCCTTAAAAGGTTTGAAGTCAACTCCAGTGCTAAGCAATTACGATCTTCCCTGGCTGAAGAGCAAACCAATGGATTTCTTCGATAAGTGGGTGAGGGGTTTCGCAGGTTACGACCCCAAGACGTTTGATCTCACTAGTGTGGCGTTTTTTTATGCAATGTCTCCATCATTTACGACGGGGTGCGACCTTACACTAATACACGCACATCGAAAGCAGACGCGAGTTTTCGCGCATGTGTTACATATGTGCCAACAGAGGCTCCAAAACCAACACTTTGATCCTTGGGTTGAATACATCGCACATCCGGGTTTTAGCGGCGACAAACCCGGACCTGACCTCTACAAGGAATTCGAATCCACACATCATAAACATCTCACCTTTGAGGAAAATGAATATGTCAAAGTGGTATCCCCATTCATTTATGAACTATTAACTGTTCTCACGGGGTTTATTAAATTTTACGAGGTCGGAGGAATTATGGATGAGAGTGACTCAAAGAGATGGCTACTACGCATCGAGAAGAAAGTGGCATACTCCAACGCGATAACGGTTCAGGCCTTCATTTCAGATCACGTTTTGATTTCTAGTAAACGAATACGTGCAATGAACATCCTTCTAGAGGGTCAGGACATTAGAAGGTACGCGAATCGTAAAGACAGAGACGAGCCTTGGACAAGGATGCTATTGAGACTGTTGAATAAAGTCGGTATACCCATTCATGTGGACAATGCAACTCGACTAATGTCTCTTGATGTACATCACTTTTATATGAATTGTGTTTCGATTGTTCCATGGTTCAATGTGACACGAAAGTTTTATGAGACAATATTTGACTACCGCACAGTGGCAGCTATAACAGTCACCATGGCAGCGTCATGTTTCATTTCTTTGATGGGGCCATGGCATGGTGTGGGAGATCGGGGTACAATGAACTTTTTCATCTCGCGGTGCTTGAAAAATAATCAGTTGCGGCTCCTCAACTGCACGGCCATGAGAAGGTTTGTCAGAAACTGCGAGAGAAGTTTCGAGGTAATGAACGTGGAGATCCCAAGAGACCTGGAAGAATTTGTTAAGAATGCTGGCGAGACGCGAACTTCTGGTGTTACCGGCGTACTAACTCGGTGGGCATCGGTGCCACTGCGCACGGACTCATTAAGTCCCTGGCAAGAATCAGATGTGTCTTCGTCTGCAAAAGAGAAGGGACTACAATGCGACAATCTGAATGAACACCAAAGCAGTACAACATCAACAGGCACTCTGACGTCAAGCTGCCGCGACAATTTGTTTGTCGAAGAAAAAAACCTTTCGCAGGCGAAATGGCGGTCCGAGCCACACCCTATGGTAAAAAATGGTCAAGTAGTTCTTGTTTTAGAGAATGATGACTCGGGTGAGCTCACGCCTCTTGTGGCACCATTGAATGGTCTAGTGCCAGGCTTCATGCCAAACGGTGCGCATACAGTGGAATTTCTCTACAGACTTGGTCGAAAAGGGGATCCATGCAAATGTCCGAGAAGCATGGCAGTTAAGATGCTACAACCGTCTATTATTCGCTCTGGGCAGATTCCGTTGTGGTCAGAGGTTAAGAAAGCAATTGACTCTGTACCGTTTTCGAGTACTGCTGATTGGTCACTAAGTGATTACTGAACACTGTGCTCAGAGATTGATTGCAACGATCAGTTGCTCGCAAATTAATTGACCCCCCTACCTTCTTGTCTTTAGTCTAATAATTCGTCATCAATCTCAGCTTGAGTAACGTTATGTGTCATCGCTATTTTCCCCGAATTAGCATCTTCCTCTTTGTCAACCCAATTTATACGCTTTTGAACGATCATTAAGGCCCGTTCCTACTTTGAATATAAATCTCTTGGCCAGCAGTGGGAAGAGGGGTAAGAACTGAAATTGCGGTCTGTAGTGGGGTGTGTATCACTGGAAGGCTATGAATTCTAGCAACTAGAGCCATGACGCGGATGTGAAGAGAGCTGCCGAGTGGCGAGCCTTGTAGCGAGGCATGAGGGAACACCGTGTGCCCTCCTGCTTCGCGGCCAGTTCTATGTGATAGAGTTTCCTGTTATCTAATGCGTTACACACACTAAACAGGTCGTTGAGAACAACTCGCTTTACCCTCGCAGGTCGCACTCTTGCGAATGAACATCGAGCGGTGAGGTGGCGATGGTCTCACCGATCAAAGTATTCGCTCGAGCTGCTGCGCTTCATCTTAGACTCACCAGGTAATACTGGAGCGCGATTCGAGATTCAGAACAACTCAAGCCACATAATGTGGCTCGTAGAGCCGCTACAACTGAGCCTGAGCCATGTTGCGTCAATTCCAATAACTTAGTCACGCTACACTCTGTATTATCAGGATCTAATACCAGCTGCGATGTAATGTCATAGTGGTGCGGAAGCGAACGTCTATTCATGCCCTCTTGATGTCGGTATAGGGTTGGGAAATCGGTGATAGGGTTGTTGGTCTTGATAAGCGAGTCACGCATTTTCCGATCAAATCACGTCAACGGGCGTTCATTACATAGCCAATGGTAGCAATCGGCTCGGGCAGCGGAAAATGACAGCCAAAACCGGCTACAGATTTGCCCAGCTAAATGTGCTTGCAAACATGAGATAGTATGAAGCCGCCGTATATTGCTACTGTGTTGTGTGACAGACCTTCTACGCGGTGGGCCTGTCGCCGACATATCAGTTCACGATAAGGGGCCCTCCGCCCTTGCCGCATGTATCTCGAGAGTCTTGACTTATCGGCGCCCAACCATGCATGGGCACTGACATGCTGCCCTTGCGTGCTCACTCGCGCACATGGAGAGAAAACAAGAAAAAATATAAGTATGAGACGCCAAGTCTGGTGGGAGTCTAAGAAAATATGTCAGAAGATAATGAATCCAAGAGGGGAGACGTGAGTGTGAAGACACTTCATGATGTTGACAGCGAAAGCAACTTCGAGGTCGAATACAATCCTTTTTCGGACCCGAAAACGGCTGCGTACTACATGGACATATATGAGAAGGCTGGTTATGAGGCTAGACACGCTGTGGATGCGAGCTTGTCATGGTCGCGGGAGGAAGAGCGGCGGCTTGTGTGGAGGGTTGACTTCCATGTGGTACTTTGGGCGTTCGTTATGTTCGTTGCCCTGGACATTGACCGCTCCAACATTAGTGCAGTTACGGGCTCCAAAAAGTTTTTTGCAGATGTGCATCTAACGACTGACCAGTATAATCACGGGCAGACATATTTCTACGTTGCATTCTTGCTTGCTGAGCTTCCGTCGCAGTTGATCGCAAAACTAGTGGGCGTAGATCGCTTCATACCGCTACAACTTGTTTTATGGAGCGTGTGCGCAATATGCCAGTGCACGATGAAAAGCGCTGGTTCGTTCTACACACTACGGGTCCTCGTTGGGCTTCTACAAGGAGGTTTCATTGCCGACACGAGCCTGTGGATGTCCTATTTTTACACGAATAAAGAGTTCATTGTGCGATCTGGCTGGTTTTATTTGGCAAATCCTTTGACAAGTGTTTTTTCACAGCTTTTGGCTGCGGCCATTTTGACACTTGACAACACTGGCGGTTGGTCAGGATGGCAGTACGTTTTTCTGATAGAAGGACTTATCACGCTAGTTGTTGGATTGTTTGCCTTTTTTCTTATGCCTGCGTCTGCGGTCGAGACAAAGAAATGGTTTCGTCCAAGAGGCTGGTTCAAAGACGAGCGTCAAATGAAGATCGCCGTGAATCGTGTGCTGCGCGATGACCCTTTGAAGGGCGGAATGAACAACCGCCAAGGCGTGGGCCCTCGGTTGTTATGGAAGGCATTATGCGACTTTGATCTGTGGCCGATATATGCCTGTCGACTACTTTTAGACTCAGGCAGCGCTACCATCGGGAGGTATTTCTCCATAATTTTCAGCAATCTCGGATTCGGAGTGATCAAAATTGATTTGCTGCAGGTTCCTGCACCGGCACTTCAGTGCTTAACACAACTTTTGGAGATGTATCTTGTGAGTCACTTTAATGAATATGGATGGATTGCTGTGTGGGTCGCACTGTGGAACATTCCTTTCATTGCCGCGTTGCGCTGGTGGCCTGGATTTCTGAATAATGTGTGGGTTACATACGTGCTCATTTTTCTCTGTTTGTCGGGGTTCACAACACCTCCCATTCTCAGTGCGTGGTGTAGTCACAACGCTGGCTCATTGCGGACGCGGGCTGTGTCACTTGCTGTTGTTAACATGATGAGCCAACTAGGCAGCATTGTGAATACAAATCTGTTTAGAGCTGATGATGCACCACGATATAAGCGAGGTTTGCAACAAATATTTGCCTTGAACGTTGCAGGCTTTGCAATGGTGATAATAACGAGGTATTATTTCCGACTGCGCAATCGGCAGCGTGAACGCAAATGGCGAAAATTGAGCCCTGAGGAGCAGCGCCACTACTCTCTCACAACACAAGATGAAGGCAGTAAACGGCTAGATTTCCGGTTTGTTTCCTAATTCATTTTGCATGGCATCCAGTTGACTCTTCAGGCCTCCTCAGATTTCGGAAGAACTAGTCCTCAAATCTTCCTTCTTCTGAACACTAGTATGGCCTCATGTGGTGATCAACTATATATGGACGGTTCAAGTTGCAAGAAATTGATTGCTTCTCTTTCGCTGTAAACTATGAATTTTTCATCTTACATTCGAAGGTTGTTCTTCGTTCACAAAACAGATAGCTATCAGCGATTTGCGCAATAGTGTTTACAACAAAAAGCGCTAATGCTCTCTCGCAATGTCCCTTATATGTATACAGCAAGTGAAAAAGGGCACAACTGCAGTATTACTAGCACGCTCTTTGGAGACGGTAAACGAGCTTTCTAAAAGAACTGTCACACTCCCTTCATACTGGTGGCGGTATTGAACAACAGGAAGAGCAATCGTTCATGTGAGACATGGTACTATATTGATGTACAGTGCCAGAGTACCTGGAGATGTGGACACTGATTAGGGTCAGTAAAATACCGAGCGTCTAGGAGCATGATTCAAAAGGATAGTCCTAAGGATTATTTTTGAAGGACCTGATTGATCTCTTCCCACATCGTCTTCGCCTTTTGTTTTTTAAATGTCACGTGTTGAAGCATTCTCTTCTTGACCAGCAGCACTGCAAAGCCCATAACAATGCGTTATCCGACGATGTTTTTTGAATGGCAATAGGCTTCAAGAATCTAAAGGAGTCAACACTGAGTACGCAAGAGACAGCACACTCAAACAGCTTGTGTAAATCATGGCTGAAGCATCGTCACTGGGCTTGCTACATAATAGTGCGCCGGCAATGTTAACCTTATCTTCGATCAAGCAGGCAGAAAGATACATCTATGCCCTATCACACTTTAGACAAATCTATCATACTTTAGACAAATCTAAATCTGGACTTGATTTAATTTAATTTCAATATGTAGTTGACTTTGTCCACTAAGCGGAAATATCCGCTTGGTGCGGCGGTGGTGGAATCCAGCGTTCTGCCAAGCGCCCGCGGATGTAAATAGGTGCCGGAATCTCTGCCGGGCCCGCATTGCTCTTGCTCTTGCCAAATGAACGGTCTTTTTCAACGTCCCAGAGCCGATATGTGATTTTTTCCCACTCGGGCGGCTGTGTAATGCCGAGGTCACGCAAGTGTGGCGAGTCGAGGTCCTCCGGGTCGATGTAAGAATTCCACGCCGGCTTGGCAAAGTAGATAGTACTTTGACGGATATGAGACTCCTGAGAAGGCGGTGGATTCACAACACGATGAATTGTACTGCGCCAGTAGCCGCCTGTCAAGAATTCGACAGCGTCGCCAATGTTCACGATAAGCGCTCCAGGCACGTGCTCCACGTACTTCCACTGCTGCGAGTGATAGTCACGAATTTGCAGCGATACCATGGGCTGGCTAGCAATGAATGTAAAGCCACAGCTGTCGCTATGACCACGCAGCCACGTGTCCGCAGTCTTCGCATTTTCCTCGGCGGACTGGCCATAGTAACGCATCAGACGGCCGAAGCCTCCACCAGAGTTCCAAACGTCCTCCGGCTTCACCCCATAGTATTTTCCATAGAAAGTGCCGTCAGGTAATCCTAGCACGATATCCGCCAGTGACCCTATTTTTTTCAGAATGACAAGGTGAACGTACTGGAAGTAGTTCGAGATCTCATTAAGATACACTTGCGCGATTTCTGGGTGGGTGTGCTTGCGCAGCGTCTCGTCGTGCACGACGTGTGAGAAATTGTAAAACTCGATGTTGTCGCGCACGCCGTTTGGCATGCCCCAGTAGCGGCGCGGCTTGAAGCCCATACCACGTTCGGCACCCGTCGAGTTTGTATCCTCGTCGGACACAATGCCTGCGGAGCGGTAGGTAAGCTTGTCCTCATCACTGATCTCATGCAAAGCCTGCGTGATGGAATCGATGCGATCCAGCGTCTCCTGCGAAATGCCGTGATTCACGATGTAGAAGAACCCTTGCGTCCGAAGGCTGTTGTCAAGCTGGGCCGCGAGCTTCGCACGCGCGGCAACTGATTCGGCCGAGTTGTCCTCTTTGAACTCGCTCAAATCCAGCGCGCTAAGCTCGACAAACTCGATTTCCTCTTTCGGGTCGCTCACGTGCGTGAACGGCCTAACGCCATACTTCTCGTCTAACTCCGCAGCATACGGATAGAGCGTAGACTTCGCATTGGGGGTTTTGTTCAGCGGAGCCGTTTCTGTAAAGGTCATTATCTCTTTGTGCTTCCTGACTTCCTTAAGATCTGCTCTTATATTATTTCTTGTGCCGAAAGCGCAAGCGTGCGTGACATGGCGCCATCAGGGCGAGCTATCCTAGCCTGCAGCTACTTTTAATAGTACTGCTGCGCCTAGCTTGATTGAATAGAGGCGGCGAGATCGACGTGTATATTAAGTGCGTTTACGATGCTCATAAAATGGAACAGGAGGAATTAGCATTTTAGGGTACATGTGTTGAATCTGCTCATAAATTTTGCGCCCTTTTTTGTCGTAGCACTGAGCGATAAGCATCAGCCGTCAACTAGACAATGTGATCGGCACCGATTCAAAAGTTGAAGGCGGTCTCACTTACCGGCAGCGAAGCGCGAAGACGATAGCACCACCAAAATGGTTCTGACCTGTGAATTCCGATTTAATTTTGTAGATGCAAAACTCCGAATAAAAAAACCAGGCACAGGCGCAAATGCAGTGCTGTAAATACCGACTATGTTGTTGAGCACAAATGTAAAAAACGGAGGTGTCTTATGAGTAAATCTAACTGGAGATGTAAATGAGAGTGCCTCATAGATGACTGTCATCTGTTTCGCAATCTAGCCGTCCTGCAGCCTCCGGTGACAAAGCACCTTCCAGTTTAGCGGGATGGTTTGTGCTCAGATCACTCGCATCAGGAGAGCTCTCCGTGTCGCTTGAGTTGATCAGTATGATGCCGTTTTCGCGAGCCAGTGCCTTTTCCTGCTTCTTGTAGAGGTATAGCACGACAAATGTCCAGACTAGCGAGGCGAACGCACAAGCGGCTGTCAGCGAGTATCCCTTCAGGTAACGAGGGGCTTCCACGGTTTTCCACACAATGACAGATGTCCATGCAGAAAAGGTCTGACCTAGCGTTTGCATAACAACAAGCACGATGGTGCGCTCCTTCACATCGCGTCGCGTGATATCACCTTCCCAGGTAAATAAAATAGGTGCCATGGCCCAGCTGAAGTACTGCAAGCACCATGCAAACCATTTGGCACCCTCGGGAATATGCCATACGGCGAGCAATACGTTACCCAAGGTGTTGAAAATTTGTGTGAATACAACACCAAGCCAGCGTTGGTGTGTCTGATCTGCCACGAAGCCAGCTAGAATGAGCCACACAATGCCGAGCCCTGGTGTTAGGGCCGACATGCGCTGCACTTCCGGCCCTGAGTATCGGGGGCTACCATCAGATCGCTTTAAGCCCTTCAGCCACAGAATGTAGGCTCCGCTAGTGCCGTTGTTATTCAACCACAGGAAGATGTCCCACAAACTGAGCACGTAAACCTTCCAATCAAGCAGAATACCCTTCCAAAGATCAAGGCTGATAAAGTTTCGTGGATCAATGTCCTCGTTACCCTCAGTATTATTTTTGGCGAGACGACACCGCGCGATTCGTATGTCATCATCCGTGAGCCAAATTGAATAGCAGCGCGTCGGCGTGCCAGGCATGACATAGAACCCTATGATGCCAATTGCCGCCGTCATACAGCCATCAATAATAAATATCCACTTCCATCCGGCTCTACCACCGACACCATTGAGATTCTGGACAATGGAACCTGACAGCAGGCCCGAGGTTAGGATGCCCAGATACTGGCCAAAGTAATAGAAAACCGAACGGCGCGCTGACTCGTCTGCTTTGTACCAGGTGGAAAAAGACCACTGGAATGAAAGGTAAAGTGGTGCCTCAAACGAGCCAACGAGGAAGCGGATAGCCTTAAGCTGTGGCACGGTTGAGACGCCGCTAAGACTGATGGTCAAAGCCGACCAGCAAATCTGGCAGGCCGGGAGCACATAGTTTAGAGGTGCAGAGTACATCAGGAAGATGAACGGCACGAGAAACACAATGCTACCAACGGTGAAAAGCATCTGAGTGTTGACAAGGTCATTGCCCTTCATACCAATATCCTGTTCTAGTCCGCTAGTATAAGCATTGTTCAGGTTCGTTTGGTCCAGATAGGTGGCCCAGTAAGCCATGAACGAGTAGAAAGTGAGTAGCAGATCGAGCTTCAGGATGACTCGGCGTTCAGCAGGCGTGTCTGAGTCTTTAAACCACTTGTACCATTTGCGCTGAGCGCGGTCGCGGTCGTTGAGCCGATATTCATAGTCGTCAAAGAACTTCCACCACGGGCGATTTTTCTCGTCTCTCACCTCGACGTATTCGGTCGTGGAGCTTGTTTCGCTTGTATCCCCTGCATCAAGTGTTTCTGTTACATAGGGGTCTTTTGACTCTGAAGGCTCCACAATTACCGCCGCGTCATTATTGTCGACGATTCGGAGTCGCGGTATAAACCCCCACTTTAGCGGCATAGCCGAGATTGACGAAGTAAGTGTGCTTCTATATAAACATTGGATGCATGCATGCGGTAATTTTCAGCCTGAGCAACGCCCGACACTTTTTGCGTAGATGGCGTGCTTCGCCTTGAGACGCTCGCCATCCGCCGCGGGTTACAATCGATTGGCGAAGCGATCTGCAGGGCCTTACTGAGGAACTACTCCAAGTAGTCTGAATTCTTTATTTAAGGTCAATACTTCAGTGGCTATGATACTGGACGCTCTTCTCAACGACGCGACCATGCGGCGCACGCACTGGTTAGCTGCAGATGAGTTGTGGGGCGCGCGTTCTGGGTCAGGGTCACATTTGTGCAGGCACGTGTTTAAGTGTCGTATGACGCAATAAAATTGACAGCTTGATAAGGATACGGAAAAGAACCCTAAAGCCGGGCTGTGTGCAGTACGTGTTCCGCGAGGTAATTGTCACTTAACTTCTATGCTCAGGCGGTGCCGAAAGGGTTCGTTAATATAAGCTTAGTTTTTATTCAATACCTCTCGTCAATACGAGCATAATAATCTTGCATAACAGAGGCAGACTGAGGGTCTGTCTGTTTCAGATGGCTAGATATGAACATATTCACTTCTACATGACAACAAGCGCGATGCCCAGCACCACTATTTTCTGGCAAATACACAACCCAAACCTCCCAGGCTGGCTTTCATTTAGCATCGCCATTTACGAGCGCCCGACGGCCGAAACTAATAACTCTTTAGCTTTGGTGCTTTTCAGAAGTGGAACAAAAGAACTGTACAACAGGCGTGAAAAGCTAACTTTCTTCAAATAAGGTCCATAGGGAGTCGGCCTCTCTCACCTATTTTTGGGGGTTTTTATTTTGATTAGCGAGTGACAACGTCGTTCTTGTGGCTCTAATGCGAGACTCTTTTGAACTTTAAGGATGCAGTGATGAGCAATCTGGTAATCATATTCCAGCCAAGGCGGTAATGGATCTGCTGGCTTCACAGTCTTTACGGTATGGAAGGGCAGAAGCTAATAGAGCCCAGCTCGTGGTACATTCTGAAATCGCTGCTTATGAGGTTCACCTAAGGGCATGGCGTTTTGCTCGAGACCTCGGTTTGGTGCACATTCTGTGCACTGTGGGTAGAATAGTGGACCGATTTTTTCGGCACTGTCGAGCGAGCCTTGTGAGACCTCCGGGCTTGGCTTGGTGGCGGTCGTAAGAAGCACAGATACAAGGACATTAGAAATGTCATTCATAGCTACGTCGTACTACTGATGCTTGGTAGACCCCTCGTTTGCGAGGGCGCTTTTGTTTTTGACATTCTTGCTCAGATGGCGCGCCAGATCTGCACGAAACCTCGCTCACAGTAAGTTCTTGTTGTCCAAATGTATCAGGGAGTGTACAGCCCCAATGCTGATGATACCGAGCGCGATAGAGAAGAGACCGATGATTTAAGGCTCCTTACAGTCAGTCATTTTGCTCTCTATTACTCCACGATACGGGTCACAAGGTAGTATGTGGTACTCGTGTGAAAGCAACCTTCAAAGCTAGGAGATAATATCTCCATTTCGAAGAAATTACAGCACTCGATGGCAATCACGAGGGAGAGAGACGAGGAGGTACAGCCCACCGCCATAGTGGCGCTGATGCCTCACCATGGCTTTTGCAACATCTTGATACGTCACTTGAGAGCATCCAGGGGCAATGAGAACTACGGCTGTTGGAAAATTCCCTTCATGTAGTATTTTGGGGGAAGAGGTCGGGAAGCTGATGAGGCTATGAGGATGTGAGCTTGAGTCGTAACAAGAGACTTTATCTGCAACAACAGAGCAGGGTGCCGATTGGTTTATCTATAGATGGACAGATGTGGTAAGGGCGTGTATGCTATCTTTCATACGAGGTTGCTTCGGGCAAGCTCGGCATACTCGCACAAGATGTCCAAGGTTTCCTTCATGATTTGATCTCGATCTTAGGTTTTTTTTTAATAACACAAGTCAAGAAATAGCCCTATACGGCACAAAGCAGTATCCTGGTTAGTGTTTCTCAAAGCCGAACCAAGACGGGGGGATTATCTGCACAATCAAGGATTAAAACCGAAAAGTACAATTAATAGCATCGCACCTTGTAAGACTTGGGTTTCACGGAAAATGTAAATTTGCAGTGTACATACTTTTGTGGTAGTATTCGCGATTCGATTGGCATGCATGGGGCTCTCTCTGTGTGCCCCCGAGTGCCAGTCTGGGCACTTAATCATCAGATTGGGCGGGCCGAATGGGGAAGGTGTGTTAGTATCAGCAGTACCGCTTAGTAATCTCTGGCGAGCACAAACATGTATGCGTGCGGGAGCGATAAGAAAATCGGGAAGGAGGGTGAATGCAACACAGAGCTAGCGGAGGGTGTCAGCGAGCTCCAAGTTGACAATGGATGCGACTTTTATATGAAGGGGGGCATGATTTGCGGCAAGATTTTGCTGGCCACACCGCCCGAGTGGGGCTGCACAGCCTGCGAGTCGAGGTATCAAGCGCAGAGCATGAGACGTTTTGTATCAAATCCGTTACATCAATACAGACAGGCCACGGACTCGCTGAGACGAGCCGCAGCCAGGTGCTGACCGTTCGTATGAGTACACACAATTCCTGACAAACACGGCTACTATCTGCCGAGTCTTGAGGTCGGAGCACCTGAGTGTGGCAACTTGTGACGCGTAAGAGCAATAGCGGACTTCGTGGTCGATGGTCATTCAGTGAGACTAATGTGGGGAGCCGCGCTGGCGGTCGAGGTGTTGCGCTAGCCCTCTAGGCAGACAATTCCTGCGACCGACAAGAACAGCTTTGACGAGAACCGTTACCACGGAGTCAGATGCTTGTAGCGCGTGCCGAAGTGGTTATCTCAAGCGCTCAAGCCGTGCAACGTGGTAATCAGCATTCGGCTAGAGAAGCCTGACGTCGTTCGCTGTGTATCAGCGTGTGCCTTGAAAAATGTGTTGATATGTGGCTGGGGTCCGAGTGAGAAGTCCACCTGCGCCGACAGCATCTTGAAATGGTTGTGGTGGAATGGAGGGTCGCTGAGCTGGAAATGAGTGGCGGAGCCCTTGCCCAGTACATCGGTCATAGCCAAGAGGGTCACGAAAGTAATGGCGAACCAGGGCGGCCAGTTGACGAGGCGCCGGCGGTCTAGGCAACGCAGAACGTAATTCTCAGTTCGGAGAAAAGAGCAGAGGAGCTTAGTGTTTAAGCGGCATTGTAATAGCCCTCAATCCTCGTTGGAGTGTCACATAGCGCGGCGCGGCGCGGCACCTCAGCCCGTCTGTCCAAATACACGGGTGCGTGCAGGCAGACCCGCTTTGTTTAGCTGCATGCCTGGCATTATACAGAGCAAGCAATTCATTTGCCGCGGCACAATCACAAGCGAAGAGCTTCCGCACACAGCTGAGGCTACTAGAAGCCGCAAAAATGTGACCTGATTGGCACTAAGCCTGTTTTGGTGTCAAAACGCGGACGAGACGATTGCGTTTGGGCAACCTTTTTTGGGAACCAAACGTAATAACGAAATTAAAGAGGACCCGCTTTGTATAAATTGGCACGGTGTAAAATTAATGTTATACTTGATACTCAGCACCTCCTCACAATGTAAGACAGAATCCTGGTGCGTGATCCGCAACCTCTGATTCCTGCCTAAAAATCGCTTGAGTTTCTGGCTCAGGGCCTCCCGTTTCTAAAGCTACCGTACCCCAGGCCTAGTTGCCGGACAGCGGTGACATGCGGCCCCAAGTTCGTGATCACATTATCGCCAACAAGACATTTGTGAATAAGATTGTTAGAGGGGCCTAGGCTGTCTTTTGAGCTCCTGAGTAAGGGCTCACATTCCTAAACCCGCTGTTAACCTGAGTCTAGCTGCCGGATACTACTTATCGCTGACCCTGAGTCCAGGTCACACTACCACAACCCCGACAAAGATAAGCGTGTGACACGTGCGGGGAATCGTATCCCCGCGGACTAGTACTGGACGCCGGCGCAGATAAGCGTGAATGCCGTTGAGGAACGAGAATCACTACGGTCGATAGCGGATAGTTGCCGCCGGCGGTGCATACATGGAGATGCAATCACAACAGTCTACCACTGTTGTATATCGAGGAGGCACCGTGTTCACGGCAGACGCCGGCAGGGGCCCCGAGGTAGTCGAGGCCTTTGCGGTGACTGACGGCCGCTTTTCGGCCCTGGGTAGTCTCGATGAGGTGCGCACGGCCGCGGGCAGCGGTGCGGAGGAAGTCGATCTTGGTGGCCGCTTTGTAGCGCCCGGGATCATCGACTCTCACACGCACCTTACTATGTTCGGCAAGGCGCTGGCAAAGGTGCAGCTACGCGACTGCAAATCGCTAGGCGAGATGCAAAAACGGCTCGTGGCGGCCCGGCGCGAGAACCCGTCGGCGGCCCGCGTGCTTGGGCTGGGCTGGAAATTCGACGATGTCGGCGACACCCCCACGGCGGCCATGCTCGATGCCGTGCTTCCCGACGTACCGGTGTACCTTGACTCGATCGATTTCCACTCAATGTGGGTGAACACAGCGGCGTTGCGCGAGATGGGCATCACGGCTGACACGCCGGACCCGGTCGGTGGGGAGATTTCTCGCGACTCTGACGGCCGCGCCAATGGAATGCTTTATGAAACAGCATGCATCGAATATGGCTGGGGCTATTTGGACTCAACCTACACTGAAGCTGATCTCGTGGACGTTCTCGACAAGGCGTTTGAGGCCTACGTGGCTGTTGGCGTGACCGGGGTAACTGACATGGCAATGGACGCAGCCTGTGTGAAGGCGCTGCGCACAATTCATGCCCGCGATGGCAGGCTGCCATTCCCAGTAACGGCGCACTGGCTCATGCTCCCGTCGGGCGACACCGAGCAAGACGTGAAGCGTGTCGCCGACGTTGTGTCCATTCGAGATGAAATCGCGGCTAGCACAATGGCAGCATGGCTTCGTATCTCAGGTGTCAAGTTCATTATGGACGGCGTGATCGACGCCTGTACGGCAACCATGCACGCGCCATACGCCAACGGTAGCAACGCGGACCCTATCTGGACAGCCGAACACCTGCTTCCTGTAGCAGTCGCCATAGATGCCGCTGGTTTACAAATTGCTATGCATGCCATTGGGGACCGTACGAGTGAGATCGCGCTCGATGCTGTGGAGCGCTGTGTTGCACAGAACGGCGCACGGGAGCGGCGACATCGCGTCGAACACCTTGAAACAGTCGTCGACACGACAATAGCTCGCTTCGCGAAGCTCGGCGTCGTGGCCTCGATGCAGCCCGTACATTGCGACCCGGCCGTGTTGCCGAATTGGAAGGCCATGCTTGGTGACGAGCGAGCCGAGAATGGCTTTTTGTGGCAGAAGTTCCGTGAGGCCGGCGTGGCAATGACACTGGGCACGGACGCGCCCACCGCGCCGCACGAGCCATTGCCCAACCTTTACATTGCGCTGACGGGAGGGTCAGCTTTGGAGCCCGGTTTGCCAGCTTACCACCCTGAACGCGTCTTCACGCCTGCTCAGGCGCTGACTGCACTAACGGCTGGTGCAGCGTATGCAGCTCGTACGGAGAACAGCGCTGGCCGTGTGCGCGTTGGCCTCGATGCCTCGTTCACTGTGCTCGATGTGAATCCCTTGAAGGTTGAACCGAAGAAGCTGCTGCATGCGGTCGTTCGCAGCACGCACGTACGGGGTAGGGAAATGTACCGGTCCGATACACAAAGCACACGTAGACCCTGGTGCCTGATCCAATAGTTTACCTTGATGCGAGTATTCTCTTCATCCTCCCACTCTATAAAAACGTGTTCAGTCACATCTTTGATATACTAATGGTTGACATACCAGCTTTGTGTTTCGCTGTAGAGGTAGCGGCCTGACACGCCCGTCGTAACCAAACGAATTCATTGGAGCGGTGCACGCTGTTCTGGCACGAAGTCGTAATCGCGGACGTAGAGGACGACGAAGAGTGCCTTGTCTAATCGCCAAGATGCAGTTGTTTTTTGTAAGGCGTAAAGCAGCTCGTCGGAGCTTTTTATCTACTCTAGTTTTGAATATTCTAGGCGCAATAACATCTCTCACTTTTTTTTCTGGGGGTTTCGTTTGACAGTGTAAATGATGTGGGACCTAATCAACGCCCGTACGAGGAGAGATGGTTAATTGGCAAAGTGACATGAAGTTGGGCAAGATTGGACAATGTAGTCGTAGAAATAGACATGCGGCGTACAATAGAGGCGACCAGAACTGACAGCTTGAAACAAAGACACCTTTTCACCAGAACCTAGCGCCGTTGCGGAGAAGCAGGGGCTCGGGAACAAACCCAAGGGCGAGTGCAACGATCTTTGGTTGTTTTACGTTAGGACGTAATTCCTGGTTCTTGGATATTGACCGCGTTCTTAGGAATACTACGCGCTAAGGTGCAAAAATTCGTGGTATGCGCATGTCACCAAAGTGACACTCAGGGTAAGGTCAAATAGGTAGTCAGCTGCAGGCTGAACTCGGGGGGTTACGCCACGCGGGCTAATCATGCATCACGCGCGGAACAATAGCTGTTGAAGGGCAGCCAGGCGCACACTTTGGCCTCGCCGCATGGCCACTGGCGCGTACGGGGCCTCTGCGCAGGTCGCAAATGATAGTGGCAGTCGCGTTCGCACCGTTTCCACAAGCAGTGCCTTATTTCGGTCTTTGAATATCTAACATCCTCATTATCTGGCTAGCTAGTTTCGAGTCATAGCCATGACTGCCTAGGCAGTTTACCTGCGCCGCTCATTTGAAAGCGGCTAACTGCTCTTACCCGCGGCTAGGTGTGATTACGCGTGTGCACGCGCGCTATTCGGCATCGTCAGCCAGGTCAGTCGGGTCAGCCTGGCGCGCGGACTCGCGGTCGGGCTCAGGATCGGCGTTGCGGGCCGCCGCTGCGCTGTGCAGCACCTTGGACAAGCGGCCGCGGTTGTGGACGCGCAGCGTGAACACGTCCGGGCGCGAGTAGTGACCGACAGGGTCGGCGGCATTCTTGGCGACTAGGATGCGTGCGTAGTCGAGGTCTGCGTATAGGATGCCTTCCTCGGTGGGCTGAAGTGGCGTCGCGAGCTCGCTGCCGTCTGGGCCGTAGATGCGCGCGTGGCCGCCGCCGGGGCGCAACAGTTGGCGCTTCGTGTCGGAATCAGCAAACAAGCGCAGAGCGGAGTCGCCAATGACGCCGCAAGGCGCGAGAACAAAGCACTGGCCTTCGACGGCGTAAACGCGGGAGAGGGCCGTGTTAACTTTGGGCCCAAGCGCGGTGACGACACCCTCGAAGATGGAAAAGCTGGGCCAGGCGCCGACGTGCAGCTGCTCGTCCTGCGCATACATGGCGTACTTCGTGAGCGGCTGCATGTGCTCCCAGCAATTGAGGGCGCCGACGCGGCCCACGGATGAGTCGCTGACGACGACATCAGAGCCGTCGCCGTCGCCGAACTGCGTGCGCTCGACGTGCGTGGGCTTCAGCTTGCGGCGGACGAACTTGACGGCGCCGGCGTCAACGAGGGCCTGCGAGATATACAGGGACGCGCCGTCGCGCTCGCTGAAGCCGAAGCAGAGGGCAATGCCGACGTCGGCGGACGCGCGCACGATGCGGCGCCAGCGCGCGTCACCGACGGCGATCGAGTTCAGCGCGTACGGGACGACGAACTGCGACTGCCAGGCAACGGAGTCGAGCCACAGCCACCAGGGGTAGCCCGGGAGCCATGTTTCGGGGAAGGCGACGATGTCGGCGCCGTTAGTTTTGGCCTCCGTGGCGAGCGCGATCATCTTCTCGATGCCAGCGTCGACGTCGAGCCACACGGGCTCGGCCTGCACCGCCGCGGCGCGGAGCTTCTTGGTGTAGTCGAGCATGGCTGTCGTCGCTGCGAGGTCGCGGCATTGTGCCTGTGCGCTGGCGCGGATAAGCTAAACAAAACCGGGTAAGGGCGACACTATCTTCGGGTGTTGTTTCCGCTCTTATCCGCGGATGTTATCTCGGCCGTGTCAGCGGTTCGCGGGGCGATGCAAACGGATGCGCAGCATTTGCAACTCGCGCCGGCTCGCGGGCGGCAGGGATGGTACCGCGGAGTCTGCGGCACGTATAATGCGGAGCCGTGGGATTGGCCAGTATGCGCGCAGGCGCCGGCCGCCGTTTCCAGCGTGATAAGCGTGGCTGCCCGATCTGGGCTAGGGCGCGGCTACATGGGTCCCCTTCCCGTCTTATCTGCGGATCTTATCTCGCGCCGCATTTATAAGCGGTTCGCGGGGGCGGCGCAGATAGAGGAACCGTGTGGGCGGCGTATCGTGGAGTAAATAGTCGCGCAGCGGGCCGCAGGGAGCGCGGTATCGCGGGGTCGGCGGCATACATAATGCGGAGCCGCGGGATTCGCCAGCATGCGCGCAGGGTACCGGCCGCCGTTTCCAGCATGGCAGGCGCAGCTGCCGGAGCTGCGTGACGGCGTCGTGATGGCGTACTTTGGTGTACAGGCGCCGACGACACTGCCCGCGGGGGCACTTAGCGAGGTCACTGGGCGGTTCGGGCTGGACAACGGCCCCCAGCACTGGGACATGGCCAGCCTGTGCGACGAGAAGGGGTTCCATAACCTCGTGGCCATCGCGTATTGGCCATCGTCGCAGGAGTTCGCGGCGTGGAAGCAGAGCAGCCAGTTTTCGCAGTGGTGGAACGCGCTGCAGCCCACAGAGCAGGGCTATTTCCTGGAGGTTGTGATGCCAGACACGGACAGTATCGAGACGATCTTCTCCGCGAAGGATACGCCCGAGGGCGTTGCGTGGCTGGCTGAGGGAATGGGCGATGAGGTCAAGGAGCACGGGTACTACGGCAGTGCGCGAGAGCGGTTGCGCGTGGCGCGGACGGACGCGCTTGTAGGGGAGCCTGGCGCGCCAGAGTCGCGCGCGTTGGGCAACCGTGTCGTGATTGCTGGGCGCAGTAATCTGTGCCTTATCCGGTCCGGGCAGGACTGGTCCGACACACATGGGGCGGAGCGCGAGAAGTACCTATGCGACGTAGAGCCCGTGCTGCGGAACGGCATGGGCTTTCTGCGTGACAACGGGGATGAGGTGGGGTGCCTGAGCTGCCGCTACATGAAGGTTCTAGACCGCCAGACGCAAGCGGTCGAGGAGAAGACGTTTGGTCTGGCGCACTTTGTGGACTTGGCGAGCCTCGAGGGCTGGGCCAAGAGCCACGCGACGCACGTAGCGATATTCCAGGGGTTCATGCGCTACGTGAAAGAGCTTGACTCAAACATTGCGCTGCGGCTTTGGCACGAGATCGTGGTCGTGCCGGCCGAGAGCCAGTACTTTGAGTACGTGAACTGCCACGCCACTACCGGGCTGCTGCGGTCGACGCAGTGATGCGCGCCCTGATCTGACGACGCGCCCTTGTAGCACTGTATACTCGTTCAATAGCAGTATAAGCGCGTCGGCGCAGAGTAGGCACGAATTGATGCGGCCGTCGCCGAGTAATAGCGTCAACTTACTAACGCAGGTACGTAGCTTGAGATGAGGGACAACTGCTTTGGCTTCGATAACGAGCTACTGCATGCGAGAGTGCGCCCAAATTTGCCTTGAAATATTAGCCGACGAGGCTCGAGTTTCTGTCGGGACAAATATGTCGTCCATCTCAATGGATGCGAGATTGTCGCATATAATGGCACTCGTAACGATAATATACGGCTATTTCAAAAAGGCCTTGTCGAGGCCGTGACTGTCGTGCAATATCGAGATCGTCTGCTACCGTGCGCGAAACCGTTCGACTTGCGACGCGTCCACATGCGTGCTCGAGCACTGATGCGCAACTTGATTGGCGGCGGCGCAGATTGTTGGTTTTCATGCATGGCGATGCTAGCCCGCTTATCGCTACTAAATCGTGAAAGATCTGCAAGTTAATTGGCCCACGTACATGGTGCGGATTACTGAAGGGACCCAACTAGATGTGTTTAGCGGGATTCAACAAAGTAGCTGTTACGCCCACTGAGAGGCGTCTGTAATCAAAACTGAGGCACAGCGTAAGGGGCCGCGAACAAGCGTGCGATTACAATTGTAATCGGATATTTCGTAGTGGGCCTTTAAGCCAGTTTATGTAAATGAAGACAAGTAACGTGGCGACATGTGACGCGGCAGCGGCCTGAGACCGAATTTTCCAGGCGCTCAGGCGGCACATCAATCTCTGTGCATCGGCGATTCACCAGAAACTGCCCCACCTGAAAGGCGCTCACGCAGTGCGATACTCCTTCGTGTATGGCCGCGCCAATAATAAGCACCATCGAGTTCTTGGCAAGTGAGTGGTGGCAACGCTATGAGCCTACGCGCGACTACGCGTAACTAGACGAGCGCAGCTCGCAGCAGAATGGTTTAGAATTGAGACTAATCCATCAACAATCCAAAGGAAGCCTAGTCTTGTGATACTCCATTGGAATTTCAGGCGCCATATGAAAGGGTGTTCAATGGTCGGCAGGTCCGGCAGCAAGTCCCGCAGCAGGGCTCTGTCAAGTGTACGTAATCAAGGCAACTTCTTAATATAGCGGCGATACGTCATCCACGTTTTGCAAACTGAAGTTTCCCAATGCGGTATGTTTCCTAAAGCGTAGGTGCGCTGGGATCGTGTTCACGCTCGAGACTATTTTGAAAAAAAAGGAGTAAGTCTCTGAGAGCTATCCAACGCAGTTTCGGCCTACGATGGAGCGCAAGACATTTGCGGTCGTGATGTTTGACTGGGGTTACTACTGAGCTCATTTCGACCCTAGAGATAGCGGCCGGCAACCAAACCCTCGACCGGTTGCAAGCACTAATCCAACTCCTGGTTCGTAATATGATAGTGTCTTTGCCGATCGTAGAAGGGCTACGATAAGGTGCTGTTGATGTCGGCGCTGGCCACTTAGGGGAATAAACCAATACTGATCTAAGAGCTCACGGTCCACAATTTTTGAGCCGCTGAATACAGTAGCTGGATACAGGCTCGAGAGGAAGCTGCAGGCGTAATTGCGCTCTGCGCTACGACAGCCGATTTAGTCGTATATGAGAGAACGGAACAGGAGTAGACAAAGACAAGCCGCCAACTAGAAGCAAAGCGAGCGAAGACGATTGTTTGGTCCAGCTAACATAGCCTTGGAATAACCCACGGAGAAGCGAGAACCATGTAAGAGTCACTACACGATTCGGCTTCCCTTGAGGATTTCGCGAAAAAGCAAAATGACTTTACTCGTGATCCGTTTATATGCGGCATTGAGATGCGAATTCCCATGCTGTAACTCACTAACAGCAGAATACACACTAGTATAACTCTGTCACGCAGGGGTAGACCAAAAGCAGAGCCAGCGCGCTAGGCGTCGCATCATTCCGGCCGCGGGGCACGCGCGACCATCACAATAGGGCACAACCCGGCAGTTCAATTGTTAAAGCTCGGCCACTATATTTGCGGTGGCGCGAGCAAAAATAGCGCATATCGAGTGGGGACTCCGCACAATCAGGGAAGCACTCCCTATGACATGGCACCTCACAAAAGCTGTTTTTTACGGTAGATGTGTGATTCAAATTGTACATGGTGGAAGTTGTAAAGCGGTTAAGCTTCTTCTTTTATTATTTTTGTTTTTAGTTCTGTGTTTGTTTTTGTGTTTGTGTTTGTTTTCCTGTGGATATTGTGTTTGTGGAGTACACAACAATACTCTCGGCATAGGACTCTATGGTGCGCGCCGCTCGCAGCACGTTAGCATCGAGCAGACCGAATGGGGAAAGCTTGTCGGCGCCGACAGTACCATTTAGTAATCACTGTCGAGCATATGTATATATATGTATTATGAATGCGTGCAACAGCGAGAAGAAAAGCGCGGCGAAGGGCGGATGCAGAAGAGTGTTTTGGCGAGTGTTGAGCTGCGTATTCACCATGCGCGTGACTTC
>JANIWL010000003.1:0-136282 GCA_030705075.1 Entelexis geochares | reverse complement strand
AGACATCATTACTTCTTTGTTTGGTGAAATCGAAGGGGAAAGGAAACAGGCGGCGAAGATGAGCAATAAGCCGCCGCCAACTCTGCAGGAGTTGGCTCTTAACCAGTGCATCAAGCACGCAAGCCAGATTGTCGATGTCGGCGATACTCCGTACCGCATTGTCAAGCCGCTGCTGGCGAAATTCTCTGTTGACCAGCTGCTGGCCATCGAGACGCAGTGCCCGAGTATCGCCGCGCAGGACGACGAAATATGGAGTGAGCACATTGCGCGTGTCTTCAGGGATCGCAAGCTACCGAAGCGAAATTTTAAGGAGGCGTACTTTGCCTTTTCCCGCGACAAAGAGGCCCAGCTTGGCGCTGCCCGCGAACGCCTCAAACTGAAGCAAGAGCAGTACAATCAGCACAAAAAGGCCACGTCAATAGTAGCTTTAAGCGAGGTGCCGGTTCATGGCCGCCAGGTGGGCCCAGGATCCGTACCTTTCCGTTCACGCGGCATGCAGAGCGTTGCCAGGCGAATGCAGACGAATTCGCAGCTCCGACGACCGCAGCGCCCACAGATTAAGAACAGCGAGCCGCCTGGCCGCGTGGGATGGGGCGCCTCGGCGCCAACATCGCCGCTAGGCTCGCCACCGTCGGCAGAGTCGCCACCATCGTCGAGTGTAAGTGGGCTTTCACCGGTAGCATCGCCGCCGCCGTCGTCGGCCCCGCTGCGTAGCTCCTCACCCACCAAGCGGCCCGCGACTGCCCCGAGTGGTCCACTAGCGAAACGAAAACGGGTTTCATCGGTGTTTATGCCTCGCAAATAGTCTCGTATCAGTTGATTTTTGCATCAGCTTACCGCTGCGCTTTGCAAGGTGGCCCTTTCGCGGATGTGTTAGCATGGAGTGAGCTCTGCAACAGCACAGACGCGAGTCCCGCGAGGTTTCCAACTTATTTATTGTACTAACTAACTAACTTGTATTTATTTATAACAGCCGTGAGCCATGAGCCGGTAAGCGCTGTTCGTCATTTGTCCCCCCATTAAACGTGTGTATGAAGAAACGCCAAGAGATCCTCTCGAACGCAATACAATCGCTAGTCGAAAATCATGTCGTTACAATATACAAAAGCTAATAATGATACAAGGCTTCTCGTTAGTTAAGGGCCGTTTTTATTGATTTCCTTCAGTGCATCTTCGCATTCCTTCAATTGAAACTCGGCGCGGCCTAAGCTGCGGCGCAGCTGGTAAACTTTGTCGTTGAGCTGCCGCTGTGCTGCCAGTAGGTATTCGCTAATCGTGTCTTGCGAAGCTCCTTTCAGGTAGTGCAAGACAGCCAGAGGTGAGTCACTAGAGTCTGGAGGCGCGGCGTTGCTGCCACGTCGCAGCTCAGCGAGCTTGTTTGCCACGTTGTCCTGCGAGCTGGCTGATGAGATCTGAGTTTCACTCGACGCTGCCACTGAGGCCCCCAAAGAGGCTGGTGCGTTCCTCTGATTGCCCTGACGAGAATGCTGCGCAGGTTCGGCGGGCTGTCGGTCAGACTCAGGGGTGTGCTGTGGGCTTGTAGGCAGTGAATGTTGCTGAATTCTTGTAGCGGCCGCTTGTTGCGAGGACGGCAGCGGCTCTTGCGAAGCCGGTGGCCTTTCCTGAGCTGACTGCGGCGTGCCATGTGGGGATACAGATTGACGCGGCGTGGACCGAGAGGCCTCCGGCCCTTGATATGTACTCACAGGCAACGGTGTGCCCTGGTGAGAACCTGCTGTGTGGGCCAGTGCCTGATGCTGCTCATGTTGCTGTTGAAAACTCATCGATGGAGGTGGACCTTGCGCAGGCATCGGCATCGGCGGTGGATACTGGTACTGCGAGCCCATGGGCGGCGGTTGTATAGGCCATGGCTGCCCCACATATCCCGGCCCCGGGGGTGGAAGCATCATCGGCAAACCCATTTGCCCGCTTTGGCCCATAGGAAAATATCCATAGGGCACCGAACCAGGCTTTTGATGTTGATGTTGAGATTGATGAGGCCCCGATAGGCCGTAGTGGCCTGGCGAGCCTGCTGGACCCTGTGATCCTTGACCATTGTAAAGAGGAGCAGGGTATTGTTGAGGTGGCTGGAGCGCCGGGCTGATATGCTCACAACAAAGCTCATCGCTACTTCTCGGAGAGTGCGTATGCTGCGGTCGTCGGTCTGGAGAGGGAGGCTGAGAAAGCTTCGTTAGTGGCTGGCCTTGGCTTTGACGCGACGATTCCTCTGTGGATGAGTCTGAGGAGGCTTGCGTGTTGCGGCGGCGCCGCTTGATCACGCTGGCTCGCAGGTCAGAGGGTCGCGAGTCCTTGTGGATTCTATTATACAAACCACACGCGTTGCAGATAATATGGCCCTGGGAGTCACGGCGCCAGAGCGGTGTTGTGATTGTCCCGCAGTTCTGACAGGACACCATATTAACCGCGGATCCTTCTGGGTTGTCTTGACTCTGGAACAAACGGTTGTTGTTAAACGATGGACACTGCGGGCACGACTCAGACCCCCCAGTTCCATTGCACCGCCCATCACCCGGACACGAGCCCATCATAGATTGCAGCGGCACCATCCGCGTCACCGGAGATCGCTTCAGAGTCACTGGCCGGTTGATGTTACGTGCTTTGACGTACAACCCGCAAGCGTTACACAAGTTTTGACCATTGGGGCCCCGTCGCCACAGCGGCGTCTTCGTCGTTTTGCAGTTGGCACACTCCGGGTGCTCAAATCCGGGGCGGCCCTGCTGCTCGGGACTCTGCACCGGTTGGATTGCCATGCCGCTACCGATAGACGGCGAAGAAACAACGTTTTTCGGCGTGAGCGTGGGAGCAATCGGAACGACGCGGCGTGCCGTATAAGGCGGAGGAGCATTCGCATCCGCCGACTGGCGTTGGTACGGTGCAATTGCCACTAGTGAGGCTGCCCTGTGTGCTGCGACCGGAGTATGACTTTCTGGCCGCGACTCCTGCCCCGGCATTGGCTTTTGTGCCTCCCTTTGGTGGAGGACTTGGTTGGAAGCTTGATTCGGAGCTTCGTTTGAGGCCGACTCAGAAGAAGCTTGGGGAAGGTGGGTAGGAGGAACCTGAATAGGTTCCTGAGTTGATGCCGGGCCTGCGCGGCTGCGGTCTTCCGCCATAGATGGCGAATTATCCGCTACTGGTGACTTATTTTGGTTGGACGATTCGGGAGCCGCTGGAGGTCTCTCTTGGCTCTGCGTCTCCTTCTGTGATGAAGCAGAGCCTATTAACGAAACAGGCACTGTGATAGGCTTCGGTTCCGATGGAGCCCGCTCAACATTAGCGACCTGAAGACCCGCTGCAGGTTGCTGTTTCGAAAGGTCACTACTTGTTGTATGTGCTCTGGTTGACCCTTCGCTGTTGTCAGTTTGCGGCGACTGCCGATGTGTATCCTGCTGAGCCTGCAGCTTGATCGGAGTGTTCGAGCGCGACTCTATAGTCGGACTTTGAGGAATACTCGACTCACCGCTGGTATGAGCACGCGCTGTCGCGTCGACACTGCTGTTGTTTTCAGGGGGCTGAACTGGCGGTGGCAAAGCCGCGTTGCTCGAGGGCATCGGCAGTGGCATGTGTGCAGGTAACTGTAGAACATCGTTAGCCATGAGCTGCGACGATTCAGCGCAGAAAGGGCCGGCCTCTTTTTACTGTGCTGTACTGGGCAGGGCTAGTCAGTTTATATCAATTGGCCAGTAAAAGCGCCTGCAAATCTTTTTGAATGGGCGCGCGTAAGATGTCTATAGCACGTGACGACGTACGTCCAATTATAGGCTCTCTAATTGGTTTACATGCGGCAAGCCAAGTCCTCAGCGGCGATGACCGTGCATGAACATGCGCAGGGGCATTCGGCCATCATGATCAGCGCCGCAACGCCCGCAAGGACGCACAGCCCTCAGATTGGGCAAATAACAAAAACCCGGAACTAAAGCACACACAAAGCAGCGCATATGAAGCAGTGGCCTGATGCCATTTTTACCGCGCATATTCGGAGCTTCGGTAGATCATTTCCATGCGTTAAATGAAATCTCATGCAATTCTACGTGTAAGGGTGCTGCTGACTCGCGGTGTTGCCGATCAGCTACCCCAACCACTGCAGCGTCCCATCGTTGTCGCAGATTACGACGCAGCTAATTCGCGGGTAAACATGCGTTGATCTCGATCACTCTGACGTGGTTCTTTCATCGATGAGCCGCTTGCCTACGTAGTCTAGTGTATATAAGTAAAAGTCTGTCCGAGGCGGTGGCACCCTTTGTGACAGACACGTAAAGACTCCTACACCATTGCGCCATCGGATAAGAGGGGTGCGGCCCGAGGCTAGGCCGGACTAAAAGTGTTAGGGTAGTAGTCATCGGCACACGAAAAAAGTAATGAATTTGCTCGCATAACATAAGTGGTGTGAACACGTGCGCGCCTATATTAGCACGTGATAGAAAAGCATTCTGATGATGGGACTTAACGCCTCACTGGTTGTTGTGACACCGTGATAAGGGCTTCCCCGCAATACGGCAACTATTACCTAGCGCTTATCTTAACCCGTTATCTCCCCGGCGTGTCGGATGCTTCAAATCACATTTGGCTGACACACCCGGCACTATATGAACCCCTGCGCTACTCCACCTTGTTTGCTTTACGCACTGCCTTCACCGTACCACTTCCTCTTTCCTTGTGCCAATCCACACTGTCGCCACACATTTGAACCTTCATGATTGAACATATACGCGTCGCCGAGATCACGCATGATTTGCCTAAAATAGTCGAGGCGATCCACATGAGCAGCGATGAATGGCGTGAGACTTTGACGGCCGAGCAGCATGTCGCTCGTGAGACTGCATTGGAGAAAAAGCTCCTCCAGCACGGAATGACAACTCGTTATTGGGCTTTGGAAATGTACAATTCTCACTGGAAAGAATGGGAGCTAGTTTCCAGCATGGAAGCGGTAGAGCGGCCTGCCATCCTCAAACTAAAGGGAGAGCGTCCGCTGCCCACCGTGAACTACGTCATTGACGCTGTTTACACCCCGAAGCAGCACCGGGGTAAGGGGTACGCCAAGGTCATGTTAGCCGCTGTTATCAAGCAGCTTGTGGACACTATTCCGTCTACGCTGTCCGGCGCTGACGATAACAACGTTATATCGAAAACACTGTCGCGGTCACTTATCACCTTGTGGTCCGATGTTGGAGATTTCTATTGTCAATTCGGGTTCAAAATGGCTCCCGTGGTGAATGTCATTGAGTCGCCTGCGAGCGCCAATGCCCACGTCAAGTGGCCAGGCGATGAGCAGTGCTCCCCACTTGACGTCACTCAGTCTCAGGCTGCAATTGATTATCATCGGGCAATGATGGTTGGAGCCATTGACGTGATGACAGAGAAAGACAGCCAGCCGCGGGCCGTTGTTTCACCCACTGTTGGAATTTTAGATCAGATGCAGTGGCGAGCCAAATTTGTTGGCAAATGCTTAGGAATTGACGCTCCAGTAATTCATGGCGCACGCACGCCAAACGGATGGGCTGCGTGGAGCTACATGATGTGTGAGAAAACGCTTTACATCCTGGCTATTAGTGGCCCTATCCATGAGATGGTGGCGCTCTATAAAGCAGCCCTCGCAGCTGCTGCCGACGCCGGTGGCTACGGTGTCGTGCTTTATGAAGCGGACTTGATCTTTGCTGATCAGTCCCTCACTCAGTACTTGTTGGATTCGATGAAACAAGCTGGTATCAACTACTCTTACGGAAAGCCGAATCACTCGGTGCCGTACTACTTGGCTTCAGATTCTCGCGCAGATTTGCGTTGGGAGTTCGCAGGTAGGTATTCGTGGTTCTAAACTCGCCCAGGTTTCTTCAATCAACTGGCTTTTCGTTTGTCCCATGTTGGGAGGCGAAAGCCCCACAGCGATACACTGAGGACGTGATTTTCCTTGCTTCCCGCTTGGATGTGCACAGATAGTCTCCTTTTGGCTATCTGGTACTCTTGGCTATATGGGACACTTGGTTGGGGTTCCACCCATTACCTTCGGCTTCGTCCGGATCACTCTTACAAGTTATTGTGAGCACACTGGAACAAAACGCGTGTTTGGCTTTCAGACACGTTGTTGTTGCGTTTCAGTGTCTCGCCCCTGGAGGGTGTGCGAACGATGGTCACTTTTTCCCCTCGCATTGGGTAAACAGTGGTTCTCGTTTACATATCCCCCAGACGGTGCTGTGCATTTACAGCGATCGGATACCATGCTGAGACCGTTTGAACTCGTGAAAAGGAGTGTGGCGCGATTACATCGTGCTGCTGAGCCTTAGGCAAGTTCGAGGTCGGCATGGTTTCTGAATGGGTTTTTTTCAAATTAACCAATATCATGATTATATTTTACCTTTTCCTGACTCTCGTTCAATGAAAAGACGTACTCTTAGCTTAAGTCTTTAGGCAGCGATGTCGTCTCGTCAAATTCAAACGACGATCTCGTTGTTCAGGAGCTCTCTCTCTTTTATAGCTATTGTTCTGGATAGCGTCTTCAAAAGACGTGAGGGTCTGGCGCTCACTTCCCGGGGTGTGGTCATTATTAGGAAGAACATAAACAATTAAGAAAACCTGACTATCTCAGAAGTAGTTGTTGGCGCAGGCCATCGCGTAACGTCTACATGCAAAAATTAGTAGCTACGTGTCTGACTCTATCTCCTTTATCGCTTACGGCAAAACTATTGTGATAGCGCAGCATTGTGCGTCTGTTTGCATCTCGACGATGACTTAGATTCAAAATTACATTGCAAATGCACAGTAGTTAGTTAGAGATGTAGCACGCCGTGGAACAGAGGTCGCGCTGGCTCGAGTAATCCGTACGTCTAATTAAGCAAGAACTACATGTTTATCAGCTTCCGAGCCGAGTTGCTAGTAGTCCTCATCAGCGAAGATTCTCAAAATGCTACTTCAAATGAGAACACGAGACTCGGCGCATCATTGAGCTGCCCTTAAAAGAGGATCCGTGACAGTTTAAATGTTAACGCTTCCAAGTTATGACTACTTATCGGGATACTTTAGGGGTCCTTTAGTTGCGAAAGCCTTGTTTGAAGCTTCAGGCACAGCTGGGTCAAGCTAAATTCTATTTGTGACCTAGAATGCATAGTGGGAGAGAACAGGCGGCCTCTTACTACCCAAAGAAAATTGCTTTTGATTGTTCGTTAAGGCTCATAGACCCTCTCACAGACCTTGCGGAGCTTTAGCATCAAGCCTGAGCAAGCTTCTCCAGTGCATCTAGCTGCTTAAGAACAGCACTCTTAGCAGTTCCTCCGATGGCATCACGACGCTCAACGCTCCTCTCGAAATCGAAAACATCAACAACATCCTCGCCAAACCTCTTGTCAATCTGTTGATACTGTTGGACCGAAATCTTGTCGATTCCGTCAAGACCATTGTTCTCAGAAAACGCCACAGCTTCACCGGAGATGTGGTGTGTCTCACGGAATGGTACACCCTTGCGAACCAAGTAGTCTGCAAGATCAGTGGCTAGCATATCCATTGTAAGCGCGCCGCGCATTTTCGCTGCGTTGATCTTCAGCGTGGATATGACACCAGTTGCAATCAGAAGCGAGTGCTCGATGGTAGTCATATTATCGAACAGAGGTTCTTTGTCCTCCTGCAGGTCTTTGTTATAACTAGAGGGAGTGGCTTTCGAAGACACCATGAACCCAACGAGTTGGCCTAGCGTTCTACCAGACTTTCCACGCAACAGTTCAAGGCTATCAGGGTTTTTCTTCTGCGGCATGAGCGAAGAGCCCGTGGAGTAGGCATCTGCCGGTTGCGTGAACCCAAACTCTGCGGACGAGTAGATAATGAGATCCTCACTCAGCTTTGCCAGGTGGTTGGCAACCAGAGAGCCCCAGAACATAGTCTCAATGACAAAGTCACGGTCGCTAACGGCGGCCAGCGAATTGCCTATGATTCCTTCGAAGTGAAGGCCTTCAGCGATAAGCTCGCGGTCAATTCCGTAGGGATGTCCCGCAAGTGCACCACAGCCAAGGGGGCTTTGGTTCACCCGGACCAACAGTTGATCAAGCCGCTGCAAATCATTAGCCAAAAAGGTAGCGTGCATGCTGAGCCAGTGGGACCACCTAATAGGCTGTGCACGCTGTAAATGAGTATAGCCAGGCATGAGCACGTCAATTTCAGAGCGCGCCCTCTTACACATTGTAGTGATTAGGCCCACAAGTGCAGGGCGCAAGACGGTCTCGATCTTCTCACGGACGTACAAACGCATGTCCGTAGCCACTTGATCGTTACGCGAGCGACCAGTGTGCACTTTCCCAGATATTTCGCGGCCAATGACTTCTCCAAGGCGGCGCTCGTTCGCAGTGTGAATGTCCTCGTCGCCAGGCTTCTCCACGAACTTTCCTGCTGACCATTCCTCACCAATGACTTTCAGTCCCCGGTGAATCTCGCTCAGCTCATGCGAGGAGATCAGGTTCGCCTTGTGCAAAGCCTCAGTATACACACGCGTACCTTCGAGGTCTACTTTCCACATCTTCTGATCGTACGGCAAAGATGCATTATAGAGCTCCATGAGGGGATCCGTGGCCCCTGTGAAGCGTCCTCCCCAAAGCTTCGATTCCGACATAGTTGACTACTTGGTTCGTTGAGACGCTGGAAAACGGCGTGAGTCATACGGGGAGGGTGGCTCTTCTCTGAAATTTCGATGAGAGACCCTGCTTAATTAAGCGCCTTATCCTAGCAACCCTTCGCAATCTGCACGTTGCGATAAGCTTGATGCCGAACAGTCTTCTGCTCCGCCAATGAATCTAAATCTGTATGTACTCGGGCTAACAACGACTCGAACCTGAGAATAAAGTGTTTTAAACCCCATGAAAAGTCAATGTTGAGACTTACTAACTTTTTCTCCTAGGGCCCATTATATAGCACATGTCAAGCCTTATGAGCTTGTAGATTCCCACTAACTGCGAGACTCGGTTGCTCATGTCCAAATGCTAGACGAACATTTTCACTCTAGACGCTCCCAGATATTACTTCAACGACTTACATATATGTAGCGGGGCTATGAAAATACATAAATAAATAGCTCGTTAACGTCAATGCAGAAGCCACGCAGCGAGCATGCTAGATTGATCCGTCAATCATTGCGTGGGTGCGAAGTGGTGTCCGCTAAGACCCATTTTTTGCCATCCCAAGTGGCGATTTGGCGTAATAGTTGCCGTAAATTTGCCACTTCTTGTGGACCATCCAACGAAATGCTGCACGACGCGACAATATCAGACGATGCAGCTCTCTGATCGGGCTGCTCTTTTAAAAATTCTACTACTCTCGTCATTAGGGCAGCGTGTTTGTCAAGATCCCCCGCCCTTAGAGCCGATGAGTTGTTGGTCTTTGTCTCCAACTCTCGCTTTTGCCTTAGACCTGCTAAGATAGACGTGGATGCCTCTGTCCCATTTGCCGCAGGATCACGAAGCTTTCGCTTTGTGCGGCCAGCCAGTCCCGACTTCCCGGTCCATGTTGGTGTCCCTATTTTCGCTTTTCTGGTCTCCTTACGTGACTCTCTCAGAGCTTCAGCCGCCTGAGTGGCGATACGCTGAGCTTCGCGCTCCATCAGAACCGTGTCTGGACGTGACGAGTTCACGATTGTGTCATGTTCGAGAGAACTCTGCACGCCGGCTTTGGCGAATATGCCTTCCAAGAGCCCACTCTCTTCGACACTTTGCTTTGTTTCAGAGCCAGCCTTCTCATCGCTATTTGATATAGAGTTCTCAAAGTCGGATGCTTTGGAGACACCAGTTAGAGATGAGAGATCGTCCTGCTTGGTTTTATCCAATTTGCGCCTCTTGGTCTGGGTGCCTTGTGCTGCAGCTGCGCTTGCATCGGCATCCCCGCCAAAGAGTCCAACAGTCTCGGACACATCGCCAAGCGAAAACAGATCGTGTAGATCAGAGGTTTTGAAAAATCGCTTTTGTTTTGGATCTTTCAAGATCTTGTTTGTGAGAAATTGCTTGAATATTTGCCGATGATATATTTTCTCTTCAATAGAGCCAGCAATCATCAGGCGATAAATAAGAACCTCCTTTTTTTGTCCTAGGCGCCACGCTCTTTCTCGAGCCTGGACATCTGTGCTCGGATTCCAGTCCGGGTCATAGATGATCACTCGATTAGCGCCAGTCAAATTAACACCTAGGCCTCCCACTTTAGTTGTCAGAAGAAAGACCTGGTAGCTAGTGTCTTGATTGAACTCATTAACAAGGCGTTGCCGTTGTGAAATGGGGGTCGTGCCGTCCATTCTGGTGTATACAAGGCCAAGCTCTTGTACGAAGCTCTCTAGAATATCGAGCATTTGGCGTGTTTGTGAAAAAAGAAGCGCACGATGACCTTGCGTCTGCCACAACTGTAGTAGAGCTTTCGTGACCTGCATCTTGCCTGACTTGTTAGGGTCGCCATAATCGCGGCTGCGCGTGTTATGCAAAACGAGATCCGGGTGATTACAGATTTTGCGCAAAATGTCCACACCATACAAGACTTGTCGCTTGCCCTTCATAATCGACGCCAACTCTTCACTCTTCAGAAATTGGAGGTACGCCTGCTTTTGAGGGCGTGTGAGCTTGCAGAATAATACCTTTTCCGTCTTGGGTGGCAGGTCAGATGCTACATCACTTTTCATTCGGCGCAGCATATATGGCGCAATCATGTCTCGCAGTACAACTGCACACTTATAAGCAGTTTGTACTTGAATATTTGTGGCGTTAGCATAACCACCAACATTGATAGGCACGGAGAACTGAGTCTGAAATACTGGCAGAGTACCTAGGCGGCCTGGAAAGACAAAGTCAAAGAGGCTCCAGAGCTCAATAAGATTGTTTTGAATGGGGGTCCCACTGAGAATGAGGCGATACGGGGTCCTTATTTGCTTACAGGCGAGACTGACCTCTGAGTCTGGGTTGCGAATTTTGTGGCCCTCGTCGAGGACAGCGTAACTCCATTCCCGTTTTACCAGAAGTCGCTCATAGATCTTGACTCCGGCATATGTGGTGATCAGCACGTGTCCCGTCTGATGGATGCTTTCAACGAGGTTACGAGCGGCGCCCATACTCGCGCTTTCCACACGGTCGATATCGACTTCTTCCTCGTCACTGCTGAATGGATCATCCAGGTCGCGTGGATTAGGTGTTGATCCCATGGCTGTGCCGATTGAATGCATGACTGCGACGCGAAGCGGCGGCCACCATTGATGAAGCTCAGCTAACCACTGATCCAAAACAGTTGCTGGACAAACAACAAGGACCGGCTTCGTTAGCAAGTTGGAATAGTGCAGGGCAGCAACAAATACTGCTACCTGCACTGTCTTGCCGAGACCCATTTCATCACCAATTATTCCCCCCACTTTCTGCGAGTAGAGCTCCCAGAGCCACCTCACGCCCGTACGCTGGTATCCAAACAGCCTCCTCCATAGATCGCCAGGCACCTTGAAACCTGCTTGCGCATCTAAAACGACGTCTTTGTAGACTTGCTTCTGATCTTCCGTATGAGCCTCCCATCGAGCTAATCGCGCTCTGTAGTCTCCTAAAAGCCCATCATCACGGTCTCTTATGGCTTCTGGAGCATCAACGTCTGGCTCTGGCTTGCGCAAAGTTCGATGGTCATCCATGCGCGCGGCCTCATCGCTGATTGACATCGTATCATCATCAACAGCAACAATGGCAGAGTTGTTCATTGATGCGGTTTCGGATTTTTGAAAAGGCGTAATTTTTCCAGTACGAACAAGAAAATCGTGCTCGGATTCCTCAGGTTCTCGCCCTGCAATATTCTGTTTCCGCGATTGCATGCGAGAGCGAATTTCACGTTCATCCTTGATCAAGGCAGCTAACTCGCCCGCCTCGACTTTGGCCAATTCAGATTCCGCCTTGGATCTTTGTGAGATTAATGTCGCGCGATTCGCAATCCGCTCCTTCAAGACCGCGACGTGGTTTTGCACTCGATCAAGGGCTTTAAGTGTTTTTTGCAACCGTTTTTCGTCCAATTCATTTTCGTGTTGAGCGAGTTCTTCACTGGCACGTGAAATGAGACTCTGCTCGAGATCTGTCTGGTCTAGCGACCCGATTGACCAAGCGCCAGCCTGATCCTCGCTCATTGCATAATTTAGCAACTTATTTCTCACCACCCTTAACAGACAATGGAAACCGTGCCACAAACGATACGTGATACTATTATGTGAGCAGTGACGCAAGATACTGCTAATCCGATAAACAAGATGATTGAACTTGCCTGCCCCAAAACGCGGCTAACCCATCATCACCCATCAGCAGCCAGCGGCAGCAGCCCAAACGCAGGCCCCCAAACCCCACCCGGAAATCAATGAGACATCACTATTAAAGGCCCGGGAAAAGAGCTTTTGAAGTCGCTATCGCTATCAGTCAGGCCAATCTTTTAAGAAATATCAGACTTATGAACGTGCTTATTTATGCGGACGAGGGCACCTCGGTCGAATGTGTGAAACAGACGATCTTTTGTTTGCGCTCCGTGCTCTCGCCTTATTACGCAGTTGCAACTGTCACTGCTAGCCAAATTATCGAAGAGCCTTGGATTCCGCATACGGCATTGCTTGTGCTACCTGGAGGTGCTGACCTGCCCTATTGCAAACTATTGAATGGCAAGGGGAATCAAAAGATCAAGCAGTACGTTCGTCAAGGTGGCCACTTTTTAGGTATATGTGCTGGAGCTTACTATGGCTGCGCTAGCCTTGAATTTGAAGCCGGAACAGCCATGGAAGTAAGTGGCCCTCGGGAGCTGGCATTCTACAACGGCGCTTCTCGTGGTACTGTTTTCAAGGGCTTCCAGTATGGCTCACACGTTGGAGCAAAAGCCGTCACTGTGCTCACCAAACTTGGCCAAGGTGATTTGAATGTCTATTTCAATGGCGGCTGTCTCTTTGAGGGCGACCCGGACGCTGAAGTGCTTGCTAGATTTGCCGGTCCTGTGGACATGGATTCTGCCGAACCAGATCCGGCTGCTATCGTCTACAAAAAGGTTGGAAAAGGTTCGGTAGTTCTCACGAGCGCCCACATTGAGTACAGTATGGATGAGTCCATGCGGACAATGCGCGACATTGAACCAGAAATGGTCAAGAAGCTCAATAGCAGCAGCTCGTCGCGTATGGCCCTAGTGCGTGCCCTGTTAGGAGACTATCTTCATCTCAGGGTGCACACCAATGCTGACCCGGTTGTGCCTCATCATTCTGCAATTTTCGTTACTTCCCTTCGTGGCGTGGAGCCTTCGACTGCTACATTGGTGCAGAATATCAAGCCTTTAGTAGAGGAATCCTTTTACATCAAGGGCAATGCCGACGTGTTCAAGTTTGTCGAGCCCACAGACGCACAGACTATCACAGAGGCTGACGCCGATACGCTCAAGGTTGCTGTTTACAGTGACAATAACGCCCCGGCTCCCCGCGAGACGCCCTTTTTCAATCATCAGGTGTACTATCATGCCTTAGCTGAAGCAATAGAGCGGGAGAGCACAGTAGGCGCTCTGAAGCTAGGATCTTTGTTCATGTATGGAGAGGTCGTTTCGTCGACACATACTATATTGGAGGCTAACCCGAATTTCCTGAAGCATTGCCCTCATGGGCTTGTGTTTCATGGCACGCGACAAACGGCCGGTAGAGGCCGCGGTTCTAATGTGTGGGTGAATCCGCCAGGCGTCATGGCAGTGAGCGGAGTATATCGCGTTCCACGGGGCCAGTCTGTGCAGTCGCTTGTTTTTGTGCAATACATTGTAGCGCTGGCCATCACTGAAGCCGTTCAAGAGTTGGCTTCAGTTGACATCGGCCTGCGGCTAAAGTGGCCGAACGATGTATATGTGTCTGACAGCAATGGCAAGTACGTCAAGATCGGCGGGATCATGGTCACATGCAACGTTTTTAGTGGTGAATACGTTGTTCTGTACAGCTGTGGTACGAATGTCGACAATGCGCACCCGACCACCTCGATCAACTCACGGCTGGTGGAGTTAGGTGCCGAGCCAATCCAGTTAGAAAGTTTGCTTGCGACTTTTGTCACGAAGCTTGATAAGATGATGCACCAATTCCTCATTGCCGGCTTTAGGCAGTTTCAGAAGGCGTATTATGCGGTTTGGCTGCACTCCGGCGCCCGCGTCACTCTCGAGCGTTATGACGGTGTTGAGGCCACAATTAGCGGCATTTCCCCTGACTCGGGCATGCTTATTGTCGAAGACATGTACGGAACGTCACACGAGCTACAGCCAGATGGCAACTCGTTCGATATGCTGCGCGGCCTCATCAAGGCCAAAAAGTAAGCTTTTGCATGTTGTATAACGGAAAAAAGAGAGATGTAGTTGTAATTTTAAATAGCGATTGGGCCAATCAGTCTAATTGGAGAAAATAGAAGGAATTTTACAGCGGCACTTTTCGTTGACGGTGCTGGTAAGAGCTGTCAATGTTATTATAATGGTGGTCTGTTTATCTAGGCTCGTGAGCCCTGACCCTGAGAGACTGGCGCGCAGCAGCAGCCATGCCAATATGTTCCGTGTCTACGGCATTTCACCCCTCAACTGGCTGGTTCTCATTGCGTATGTCGTGAATCTACTGAAGTTGAGCTTGAACTTCCGCTCACTGTATGCTCGTTTTGCCATGGGTACAACAGCGCTCACAAACGTATTACTTTTGGGCCTCTCGGATGCTCTCGCACAATCGCTGCTTAGCGCGGCAGCATACAAGGCTCAGCACGACTCTGAACTGCTGGACCACGAAGGAGCTCAGTCAATGCTCTTCAGATACGTGTTAGACCGAGGCCGTCCACGGCAAGTGTGGCTCGATGAGGAGGGCGATAATTTGGCAGAGCTCGGACTTGTGCCCTCACACCAAAGCATGGAGCTAGCCCCTGCAGCCGCACAAGAGCCTTGGTACGATTTTGATTTCCGGCGGCTAGCTTTATTTTCTCTGTGGGGCTTTTTGATCTCATTTGTGCAGAGCCCTTGGTACGGCTTTCTGCGCACAGCGTACTCGCATGACGCGCAGTTCGTTGTTGTTGTACAGCGTGTGCTTGCTGATCAATTGTTATATTCTCCTATCATGCTAGCTGCTTTTCTGCTCTACCTGAGTGTCGTTGTGGAGCGGAACTCGTGGACTGTGGTGCGCGATAGCGTATTTTGGTCTAAGTATGTTCAAACGCTGGGCGTGAACATGTGCGTATGGCCGCTTGCACAGTTCGTCAACTTCCTCATCATTCCCACAGCCGCACAAATTCCCTTTAGTTCGAGTCTTTCGGTTTTGTGGAACACGTTCTTGTCGTTGAACACCAATTGATACATATACAATGCGAGTATTAAATAAATTATACTGGACTAGTTGTCATCTTCGCTATCGGAGTCCGTCCACGACATACCAAGCCCTTGAGATTGCATGCCCTGCGTAAGCTGCGACGGCGTTTCAGCCTTGATTTCAGCGGGCGCTTCGTTCGGATCACCTTCGCTATCCGAGTCACTCCATCTAGCTCCTAACATCAATCCTTGTGGCACAGTCGCGCCCGGTGACTGTGATAGACTCTCGGCTTTTGTATCTGGTGGCAAGTGGCTTTCTGGCTCGAGCTTGATTGTATGCAAACTGGTTGCGGAGTTACTGCCCATTTTCTCATTTTCTTCAAGCTTAACACGCTTCGAAGGCGGCTCGTCGTCCGAGCTTGATTCACTTTCAGATGAACTAGACTCAACTGTAGATGACGAGTCACTGGCTGCTCCAGTTTGCGCAGCAGAGACTTTGCGACTCGAACCCAACTTTTCATTTGAATCAAGGCCCAGTTCTGCATCAGAGTCTGAGTCTGATCTTGAGTTTATTCCGGTAGTCGGAGATTCTGCGTCCAATTCCTGTTTCGAGGTGCCTGGCTCGCTCTCAAGGTCATCTGAAAATCGCCGGGGAAGTACGCCACCAAGCTCCATACAGCGCCTGAAGTACCTTCGAGCATCCCGCGTGCGGGTTTCGCCAGACGCATTCTCCATTTTGAGAGCCGCTAGGCCAGCAAGCGCCCAACAGAGCGGGTCGACGCTGGACGGAATTGTGAGCATGGCTTCTTCAGCCTTTTCCATAGCGCCACGATAATCGCCCTCCTTAAGCCGGTTCATGATCACCAGCGGGCGGAAATTTTCGGCGCGTGGGATCTTGCGCCATAACGCAGCACTATTAGGGACTGACGGATAGTTCACAATTAGCCAGTCCAAAAACGCGATGGGTGTACGCGCAGTGCGCACAGAGCCAGTTCGTGACTGCTCCCATGCGAGGAGCTCAAGGGCTGGCATCCACAAATTGCGCATTATGATGCCGTCCGACCGCAGAAGCACAGCAAGTGCCTTGTGAGCCTGCTCGTAGTCACCGCGGTCGAGCGAAGTCCACATAATGGAAGCAGTGACTTGCATCCCACGGCGCCGTATCATGCGTCGGCCAGTAGCCCAGATATCGCCCCGTAAATTGTACGAAAGACTGCGGTCGTGCTTGTAATTGGTACGCCTGAGAATTTGCAGGGCCTTGTTGCTGAGTTGACGCGCACCACACGCTTGAGAATCGATTATGAGCCGTGTCGTGCCGCATTCTTGGTGCGTAAATGGGGGGGCTGTGCTGCGCGGCAATGTTTCCAATCCAGCCTGTAACACCACGGCGTGCTGCTGGGTGGAGCTGAATCCCTGAGTATTCTTGAAACTCAAAGCATCTGAATCTCCAAATTTGCGCGGTTGCAGATTGCGTCCCAGAGCAGCCATAGCAGCAGTGGCCGTGTCACCTATCAAGTCGCCAGTCTCATCAAAGATTCCCTGGGAAACAAAGCCAATGAACCCACGGTCCAGGGGGGTTTTCGAGGCCTCGTCTCTCAGCTCGGAAAACCTCAGCTGGTCATCGCCTTCGGCTTTTGCCGCCTGGATTTCACGCTCCTCAGCTTTGCGAAAGTGTGCGCGTGTGCGTATTCTTACCGCGTAGAGTTTCTCATCTTGGCCGAAACGAGCCGGGAGGTCAAACATTAGGAGTCAATGCCTATCCTGGAATGCTGCTCCGCGGGTTGGCAGCGCGTTTTCTGCTGATACAGCCTGATACAGCCGCCTTCTCCGCGCACCACCACTTGGGATTATTTACTTGGGATTATTTAATTTTTGTGGCAGGGCTGCTGACGCGATTCCCCCGATGTTAGCCCAGAGTCATGAAGAGTAGTAGTAGATAACCTGTCCGCAACCAATACGAATGAAATTACAGGATACTTAGGCTGGCGCCTTAAAATCTGCAGGGACCAAATCCTACTTTAAGAGGACCTTTGGCCTTCAATGCAATGAAGTATGTACAATTCAGCGCTCGCGCTCTGCGGACTCCCTCCTGCGCCTGCGCACGGGCTGCCGTGGTGCCTCTTCGTCTAGCAGTTGGTTTGGCCCTTCACTGCGCGGCCGGTCCGGCAACGACAGCTTGGCCAAACGCGGGAGAACAGAGGCATCCAAGTTATAGGTTTTAGCGATGCTCGCGGGCGATTCGCCCTCTTTGAGGCTCTTTAGAACGGCGCTAATGGTGACGCTGGGCAGGAGCTTCTTGGGGCCGCCTCTCTCCAATTCGGCGCTGCCTTGTTCTTCCCTCTGCTTGCGAGCCTCTAACGTTATGGTGAACGCTTCTTCTGCGGCGGGCACGTATTTCTCGTCTAATTTCTTATATTTCACAGGTCCTAATTCCTGGAGACGCTTTGCCACATCTGCATCAGTGTTGCCGCTTAGGGTCTCTTCAGCATGCCGCTTCGGGGCAGCCGGACGCGTGGAACCCACAGACGACTCGATCTTTGACTTCTGTGGTGCAGCTTTGCCGAGTACGCGCGCCGTCTTACCGGCCTTGGAGAAAGTGCTACCCATTGTGCGCGCGGACTGCTGAAGATTAATTAATTAGTTCCTGTGTGAATGCGTGGTGCCTGCTGACTGTGTAATGTGGTCCTACAAACAGCCTCGCAGCGAGACCGGGTCCCGTCTGCCACAATCTCAGCTCGATGCCATTTTTTTCCTGGCCCAAATAGGAAACAGTAGTTGAGGCACGCAGCGATGGAAGGACAATCTCTGATGCCTGAGTCTGTGATGATGCCACACGATCTGTAGTAGCCAATGCGAAAGCTGGTCAGAGTTTCCACATTTGGAACCCATCATATAGGAAGTAAAGGCCCCGAGTCCTATAAATTAGTGACATAAAGACATACTGCTGTCCCAACATAGCTTCTGCAAGAATGCACAACGGAATGAGCAATACAACCGCATCATCGGTAATTCAGTTATTGCGCAAGCGCAATATCAACCACTTAGCCAGCGTCATCGAGATCAATGTTGATATCTGGCGACTCGTAGAACTCATCCGGAAGCTTCGCTTCGACCAAAACCTTCTGCTGTATCAAGCAAGAGAGTTCATTAAGCTTGTTTTCGATAAGTTGGCTCTTGAGAGCTCTTCGAGAATGGCTGCCACCTCTTCCGATATGGACATGCTGGTAATAAGAGTACTTATTAGCCGCATCAACGTCATCTTGCGTCACTTGGATTCTCAGACATTTGACTTTTCGCGGCACTCTCCAGCCCTATTGTCATGGAAACCGGCGAAGGCTCCGATCGACACACACTGCCGTAGGTTCCATTTTCAGCACCTCTACGTATCAGAGAGTCGCGCTAGAAAGTGCTTAGTGAATTTGCAGGCAGAGCAGTTACGTCTGAACAAGTCAAGCTATGCCATAAAGCAGCTCCTGCTGAGGTTTGACGAGGACAATGCCCTGTTAAGACATGATGTAGCGCTACTGCGGCAACGTCCGCCAGCCTTGGACGCGACTCGAGCGCTCGAGACATGGAACAAGCTGGCCAGAGTGGAACTGTGCTTCATATCCGATTCTGAAAAGCGTCGTTCCTTAGCTAGCCAGCGTCGCATGTCCGCCATTAGCACCCGACGTCTCAGCATGACAGGGCACAACAGGGCATCATCGCTTCGCGGCCCGCTACCACTGTCAGGAAGACACTCAATGACTGCTAATGCCGAAACAGGTGCGCAAGGTCAGAGCAGCACGATGGTCAATAATCCAGAGTCTATGCGTACCGACCCGTCCCGGTATCGTCTATCTAAGGCTTCATCAGACGCGCCAACAGACAGCCTGCGCTTGCAACACCACAGTCAAGACAAGGAACACACTAGATGCGAGGTCGTTAACTCGACAAAAGAGCAGGATGATGTTCAGACACTCAAACGAATGTCTATTTTAAGCATGGGCAAGCGGTCGGGGGCCATACTGAGCGATTGGAAATGGAATGGAGACGATTCAGATGATGAAGGGCGAATGGCGAACGAGGAGACCACGCAGCCCGAGAGTGACGGGGGTGCGCGGGCCGGGAAAAATGACTTGTGTGATGCATCACTGCTGAGTCTGTATGACAGCTCGGTTAGCACTTACCTGGATAGCCAGTCGCGCAGCACTCGTGCCAGCTCAGTCGAGGCACTGAATAACACGAAGGCCCTGCGGCCACGTAGCTTCATTGCTCCACAGAACCGGTACAGTATGTATGACCAGTATGGACGCAAGCAGCCGCCAGTAAGAGCGCAAGCAGCCGGCAAGGACGGGCCCTGACGCCTGAAGTGGCAGATACTAAAAGAGAGTACAGCCACCAATCCAGCTAGTGCATCAGGTATAATCGAGTGCGAGCAACGACTTAAAAGCACAGTGTTCGGAACACTGCCAAACTCGCACGATTAGACCAGCTACGGGTCTTCAAACCATCTGCGAAGCACCGACTTAGAAACAAGCTATAGATGAATACAGGATGAGGCGCCCGATGCGAGAAAGACAGACACTGTGTTAGACCAGCATGTATAAGAAAGGTTTAATTGTCTTGGTTGGGCGGTAAAGCACAGCGCTCATTCCACCAGAGTATCTATTTCGGCCTCGGGCCGCACGCTGGCTGGCCGGATGTCCCACCCCAAACCCAGTCCCACTGTCCTCCCATCTGAGATGAGTGGCATACATGGCATTGGTTTGAGCCACACAAGTTCTCGGATTTGTGGATGGCTACCCCTGAGAAAGAGCAGGAGAACTTGTTAAAGGAGCGGCTAGGCAAGCCGCCCACACGTGCGGACATTTTGCGGCACCAGCTGAAGCAGCGGCGCTTCTTCGACTCCGGCGACTACGCCATGTCTAAAGCCGGCAAGAAGCCCGAAGCCGGCCAGGACATAGGCTCGGAGCACCCCATTCCAGAACAGATACCGCACCGCAGTGCGCTCTTGGCTGCGCATGGCAACGTGAGCCCCGTGCGACGGCCGTCAACGCTAGCTCAGGACTCAGACACGGTGCGCGTGGCGGCCGCTCGCGAAGGCTCGCCCCACAGAAGCGACGAAGAGGCCATTAGCGATTAGACGTGTCGATGAGCACCAGGCTATCCCGGTGTGCCGGCGCGGTGAAGTGGAGAACCGCCTGCGTTGTTGCGCGCCAATTCCGCAGCAAGGAATAGCGGACCTTTTAGGCACCCTTGGAGGCATTCTAGTGCGTGTGGTTTTCCTGGTAGTTCTAATGCTGCTGCGGAGCGCTGCGCCGACACATTGCCTGTTGGCGCTCACCGGAACAGTGCCAGTGGTAACAGGGTGTTGATAACACTGTCTGTCTGTCTGTGGAGCTCGACCTCTTCGATTCGATCATTCTCAAGACTTTCTCCGGTGGTGAGCAATACCATCTGCGACATCGGGTGCCTCTGCTGCCAGCCTCTGTCGCCCGAATTCTTTGTGCATGATAGCGGCCTTTGTGCAAACCGTAAGCCCATAAGTAGAAATTTCGCAATTAATTTACGAATTAGTTTAGGAATTCTGACACGCTACACGCTGCTCAAGTGTGAGTCACGATCGCTATTGTCTATGTACAGTCTCTACTAGAAGGACGTGACTACGAAAGCGCTAAGTACAGCCTACCTGCTCGCTGCAAGCCCTTCGTCTTCAAAGCCCTCTCTGCCCAGCTGAGGTCACTGCGCCGAAGCAAGCCACCTGCCTCCGGTATGATGTTGGCACAGCTTGCTTGCGCTGTTACTCCACGATCTGCGCCGAGGGATGCTGAAATAGGCGTCGTCGGTGGCAGCACTGCAATTCTTCTTCAAGGCTGGCGCAAACGCCACCTTGCGGCGAACCTAACAACCTCGCTATTATTGGCCTACTTAAAATTATCGATACAGCTGCTATTGCAGCGACTACCACAACGCCGACCACAATTGTAGCTACCCCAATCACACACGCACACATCAACGTGTTGTTGTCCCCAACCCTTGACTCCACGCGCGCCGCCGAGAAGACTAAAAGCAACGACGATCATTGTCCGCCGCCGCGCCCGTCTCGCATTGCTAAGCGCAGTGCTGAGAAATGGAGCCGCGGTCATGTGAATGGAAGTGGCGGCCAGACCGCGAGCATTGCCATCGCAACCACACGTGGGTGTACTTAAGGCATGAGCTCGTACCTTTCATCAGTTGTGAACTTTTTATTCCCCCCCAAAATGCCTATCTCCGACTCCAGGAAGCAGCAGATCGATAACGCTATCAAGAACGACCACATCTTCATTGCGTCGAAGTCGTACTGCCCCTACTGCCGCCGTGCCAAGCAGATCATCATCAACCAGCACGGAGCCAAGCCTGAGGTCATTGAGCTTGACGAGGTCGAAGAGGGCAGCGAGATCCAGGACTATCTTGAGAAGATCACCGGCCAGCGTACGGTGCCAAACGTCTTTATTGATGGTAAGCACATCGGCGGGTGCTCGGACGTGGAGGCGCTCGAGAAGAAGGGACAGCTCAAGCAGCTGCTGTAGACTCCCATCAGCAGAATAGCGAAGAGCAAAAGATGCCTATGTAGACGTTAACGGTCATCTATCATTACATTTCTAAAGATCAACTATTTCTCGGCAGTTTTGTGCTCTTGAGCAGAGTCGTGCTCTTCAACAAAGTTCAGCTCGTCGGCAGCTTTGCGTTCCTCATCCACAACTTCCTGGTTCTCCTGCGCGTCCCACAGACTCCGATAAAGACTGTCCTTGCGTGCCAGCAGCTCAGTGTGGGAGCCCTGCTCGGCCACAGCGCCCTCACGCAGCACAATGATCTTGTCAGTGTTGGCAACGGTGCGCAGCCGGTGCGCAATGAACACGTTAGTACCGCCGTGGAAGTTAGCAAATATGTTGCGCAACAACGCGCGCTCAGTCTCGGTATCGAGGGCCGAAGTGGCCTCATCAAAGAAGTTGATGGGAGCCCCTTTGAGAAGGACGCGAGCAACAGCGAGCCGCTGGCGCTCACCGCCTGAAATCATGAGCCCACGTTCGCCAACCATGGTTTCATATCCTTCCGGCAAGTTCCTAATGAGGGTTGAAAGCTCCGAGCGTCTCACCGCCTGCTTACATTCCTCGTCAGACGCGCTCAAGTTTCCGAATCGCACATTGTTCATGATTGTGTCGTTGAACAGTGGCGTGTCCTGAGGTACAACGCCAATTGCTCTTCGCAGCGACTGCAGGTCCACTTCTCTGATGTCTTGGCCATCCACAAGAATCCGGCCCTCTTGCGGCTCGAACAGGCGAAATAGCAGCCGCAGAATAGTGGACTTACCGCTACCACTAGAGCCAACAAATGCAACGGCCTTCCCAGTCGGTATTACGAAGCTCGCGTTCTGCAGAATTGGCACGCCGGGGCGATACGCGAAGCTCACATTCTCGAATCGAATCTCGCCACCACGAGGTCTTACATTCAGCTGCGGCACATTTGGGGAAACATTTTTGATTTTGATGGGCTCGCGCTGTAGCGTAAACAACGTTTCCATATCCAAAAGGGCTTGCTTTAAGTCGCGGTACACTGAGCCCAAGAAGTTCAGCGGCATGCTCAGCTGAAAGACAAGTTGATTAACAAGAATGAGATCTCCTACCGTCAAGTGGCTCGTTGCAATACCGTTGCACGTCATAAACATGATTGCCGTCAAAGCTGTCGAGAAAATGAGGTTTTGCCCCGAATTCAGGAAACTCAGCGATTTAGCTATGTTGATGCTCGCGCCCTCGTAGTCGGCCAGGGCTTTGTCGTACTTCACGAGCTGGTTCTTCTGATTGTTGAACAGAGTTACACTCTCAATGTTTTGCAGCGTCTCCGTAGCAATACCGGAAGAAATGTTGTCAGCCTTATTCGCGTTGCGTCTGAATTGCGAGCGCCACGCCGTTGTGCGGATAGTGAACCACGAGTATGCCAACATAGTGGCAATCGTGACCGCCGCAAAGCTGGGGCCAAACTTGTACGACAGCACGCCGGACACAAGCGCGACCTCAAACGTGACTGGCGCAATATGAAAGATCATAGCCGACAGAACGAAGCTGATGCCCTTGCATCCGCGGTCTATGGCTCGCGTGAGTTTCCCGGTCGAATGTGACAAATGGAAACTGCTGTCGAGCTTCATTATGTGGTCGAACGTCGACGCGCTGACCTGGCGAATCGCCCGTTGAGCAACCGTTGCAAAAATCGCATTACGCAGCTCGCCAAAAAACGTGGCGCTGAATCGCGCGAGGCCATACGTGAGCACGAGACCTGTGAACACGGTCCCAGCCGTTCCCACTTGGTGCCACGGAATGTTCATGGCATCGACAATCTCTTTGAAGTAGAAAGGTACCTGAACATTAAGCACTTTCGAGCCGATGAGAAGACTCAGGGCAAGAAGCACGCGCGCGCGTGCGCCCTTGTGGTCTTTGGGCCACATGTACTTCACCAAGTTTTTCAAAATGAGGCGGTGCGTCTCCGTCACATTCTCGGGCTTAGCCTCGAGCACTAGGCCACTAAGGTCGTTACTCTTCTTTCTGTCTGCGCCGTCCGTCTTCACGTTCTGTTTACCGCTAGCTTGCGTGCCCTGGAACCGCACTCCGCCGAGGGCTGCACCACTGAGTGGTGTGGACCGCAGGCTGCGGGCAGAACCCGCTACGAACCGCGCAGAAGTCAGGAATCTCTGCGGCACGAGAAGGCAAGCGCCCCGAGCGTGGCTCATTGGCTGTGCATGGCTGCAAGCCCACGCAGCCGCCCTCAGAAGTACTGGCATTGTGCGATGCAGTCGTGAGCTCTGACAGGCTGAGCTGCCGCAGCTGCATAAGTGGCGGTCGCTTGCATAATCATGACGCGATGCTCACGCGCGTGATTCCTCACTGGCACATTTTCCACTCGCTGCTGTGTCAGCAACGTTTTCCGAAACTCAATATTAGTAACAAACAGCGGCTGCAAATGCTTCTTGGTTCTCCGCAGGCTAGATGTCGATGGAGAGCTCGGCAGATCACTCGAGACTGACCTAAAGAAACCAGGGCTAGATTGGTAAGGTTCTTGGGATAGTCGAGCATCATTGCACGCGCCAGCCTGCAGAGGCTCTGCAATGATTTCTTCGCAGTGCGGGCAGTAGGGTTATCTGTCGCTAAGCTAAGCAAGTCGCAATGCTCGAAGGTTCAGTAGGGACGTTTGGGCTTCGGTGCTGAGCTACATGGCGTAGATAAACGTCGTGAGGACCAAGTTTGAGGATATTTTGATAATAGGCAAGTGAAACAGAGAAAATCTGATAAGTACACCGGCCATTCCTAAGGTGTAGCTACTTATTGCATAAACGTGGAACCCTTTCAGGAAAACAATAGGGCCAGGGCGCATAGCATATGTCATCAATATACTCATCGTGCTGGCAGTGAGCATGGTACAACGGCGTGTAGTTCGTGAGCTTGTGCGGCTAAGCATTAACTGACTGTTAGCTATGGGGCTAAATTAGGAGAGAATCGTGTGAAGGGTCTTCAATTTGTGATGCAGGCGGGCACATGTCCATTCTCCCGCCATCTCGCTGCTCCGCCTTGGGGTGAGAATGACTAATCAAAGACAAGAGCGGAAACGCTGTCTAGTGTATGTAATCAAAAGTAAGTCTCCACAACTAGAAATCAACGCCGAGTGAAGACATGGCTTCATCGAAGTTTTAGGGAATCCTTGTAAAACCTTGATCCCCATTAAAGAACATGGCGGACAGCTCGCGTCAATTTAGCAGTCCGTTGCCCACAAACTCGCAACCGAATGGCGTAAATTCACAGGAGCAGGGGCCTTTGGAAAGCCACGGACAGCAGGCCCCTCTGCAAGGGTGGCAACAAGCCTTCAATAACGGAATACCTTCTAGCTTGCTTGGGTTCCAGGGAATATCCAGTCCAATACTCCCGTCGTGGCTTTCAGCCGGTCTACAGAGCCAAAACTTAGGCTTCCCAGGACAATTCGCGAGTCCCGATCTTTCCCGAGCTTCTGCACTATCGAGCCTCCTTGGCATGCATGGAACTCTTTCAAACTCCCTGTCCCTTGATACGACATCCATTGACACTCAGCGTACCGCAGCTACACAGCCACCTCATGGAGAAGTTCGACGACCTGTGGGTCAAAGCAGCCAAGAAAGTGAGCAAAGTGTTGCAGAGCCATTGAAGTGGAAAGCTGGCGACACCTCTGCTTCACGGAATGATGTGAATCCTGGAAGTGAGGCTGACCAGCAGATCAGTACACCCAATACAGATTCAGAGCGATCCCAACGGGTGGGGCAAACTAGCGACGCATCAACGTCCGCTCAACAGAGCGCTGACAGGCTCTCGCAACACGGCAGTGGTGCAATCGCTGACTTGTTCTCTGCAAACAATGGTGCGCCGGTTGGTGCTGGGCTCCAAGCGCCTAACATTTTGAATCCGTCAAATATAAGCACCGTTTCCGATGCTAGTGCTCTGCTTGGATTAGCCGCTAACCCTCTTATACAGCAGCAGCTCCTGGTTTTGCAATTGCGACAGCAGCTCCAGCAGCTTGAACAAATCCAGCAGGTTCAACAGCTTCAGCAGTTACAACAACTTAATAGACTGCAGCAATTGCAGCAGGGATCCGGCAATAGACTAGGAGGGTTGTATCAGGGCGTCTCGGATGCACGGGGACCCGAGACTCCGGGGCTCGAGCAACTGCAAGGCCTTCAGCAGCTGCAGCAGTTGCAGCAGCTTCAACAATTGCAACAGTTGCAGCAGCTACAGCAGATTCAGCAGCTGCAAGCGCTTCAACAGCCTCAATTTCAATCAGCTATGCCTACCGCAACAGGGGCTACTCATCAGGGGGATCTCCCGGTGCCGCCATCCTCGAGCAGCACAGCAACGCTTGGCGCTTCCTCCCTAGACAATACTGTGCCAGCGCATAGTCAATACTCGTCTCAGTCTTTTCGCAGCGATTTGCAAACAAGAAATTACACTAACGACACTGATGCCAGTGTCAACAACGCTCAGGGAAGCCAGATCCATTCAAATCAATCTACGAATAATGGAAACGGTCACAGTGCGCGGGCGTTACTGCAGCGACAAGTCATGAGTCCTGAGGCAAGTGAGGCGAACACGCGAGCTACTCCTACTATCCCTTCGTTTGAGAAATCGCAAGTGCATGAATCTACAGAAGGAGGCGTAGATAGAGACAGAAATTCAAAACAAGCAGACGTTGTGCCTGATCCCAGCCTCTTTCCACCATTGCCTGCATCTGTGATGCGCCAGGTAGCCACCCAGCAATTGCGAGTTGCTGCAACAGATTTCACGATACCCACTTACCCGAAGTTGCGACCCGGGCCCAAAAAGCATAGTGAGATTATCCAGTTTCAGGCCCAACAGGGTATGACCGACAAAAAAAGTGATACGGGATTAAGCCCGCGAAGTAGCTCATTCACAAAGGGCATGCTTGGAGTAATGGGCTCAAGAGCATACACAAAGAACAACAGTGGCCATGCAGTCCAACCGGAGCTGCCAAGCAAGAAACCACTGTTTTCTGCAAGGGTGAAAGGCAAAAGCAACAAGAAGACCAAGAAGGTTGAACCAAATATGTCTGAGGCGAACCCACCTAGCAAGCGAGTAGGCGGGCCTGATAGCTCCATGGATGCAGGCATCTCGAAGGAGTCGGGCCAAGCTGGTGTCAACCTGAAAGCACCAAGTGCGATTCTAGTTCCTTATACCAACGAACATCCAGGGGCGAGACTGCCTCCAAGCGAGTCCACATCAGCTATCACAGCTTTACAGACTCCACTGGTAAGCGAGAAGCATCAAAGGCCACGTCCGATCACAGTGCCTCTTGATGAAAATGGTGGTCATGTAATAATCACTCCGATTAAGCTGGATGGTCGGTACAAGTGCTCTTTATGCGACAAGACCTTCAAGCATGCAAGGCACGTTCGTCGCCATGGAATGAACCACAGCAAGCTCCGCCGCTACACATGCCAATTCTGTAACACAAATTTCAACCGCAATGACTCGCTGGCGAGGCATGCGGCAAAGTGCTCTGAGCGCTTCAAGCGCAAATCAAGGCTATACAGGCTGCCTGAAGAAGAAACACGAGTGACTCAGGGTGCAGATCCAGCAGTCTCAGATACGAACCGACGTGCGAGTGATGCCACAGCTGGACCTCCAAGTCTAAGTGCACCGGGTATTCCGCAGCCCGTCCTTCCTTTAAAGACGCGACGAAATGCAGCGGCGACGGTTATGCAGAACACGGAGCCGGACGGTTACCACGTCACTCTGCTCCCAGAGCTGGGCGAAGAGTCGGGCTCAGACATTGCCTCTGAGGGGTCCAGTTTCGGCACCTCCTCGGGAACGTCAGACTCTGATATGTCGTCGTCGGATGAATTCACAGAAAGGGGTGCAGACGGCCCGGGCAATGCTGGCACGAGGCGGCCAAGGAAGAAGGCGAAACACTATGCGTCAGAGCAACTTCCAGATCTTTCCGAGTCGTCACACACGACAATAAAAGTGCCACCGAGAACCGATCTACCACCTCTGCCGCAAGCTTTGAATGCATATGAGCTAAACGCGGATCTGCCAAAACCGCCCCCCACATTCTTTGCGGGCCCTACTGCCCTCTCCTGGCGCTCGAGTCTGGAGCAGAAGCATAAAATGGAGACCCAGAAAGCTCGCCCTACCGGTGATAGTGTATCTACAGGAGACGCGTCAAGCGCGTCCAGAACCACGCCGAGCGCGCATAATAGCCGCAAGGCGCCAGCCCCTGTGGTCTTACCGCTCAAGCGCTGAGATGTAGAATTTACTCTTTCGTGTTCTGATATTTATGTTTCTAGAGAGAGCTCTTTGTTTTCCGAAGCCTAGTCACACAATTTATTTACGATACATTATTCGAGGTAGACACAAGCCGGAACGCCTTCATAGTAAGCCTGTTGTTATACGGCGCCACTACTCCTCCTACTAGCAGCCGATTTTGCTGAGAAGCTGCAGCGCCCGCCGCCGATAGAAGAGCGCGCGCCTGAGCTGCAAAATAAGTCACATGTCGCGCTCAGCGAAATCAATGGTCGCGCCTTACCCTCATCGCTCACAACCGCCCCCTTAATCTCCACATTACTACTACTACTGCTGTAACGACGGGACCACCTCCGGGACAAGATCGACGCGGCAACATGTTTGGGCACCCGCGGCGAATCATAGCCACAATCACAGTGATTGCTGTGCTCGTCACGACGGCCTTGTTTGCATTCTCCGAAGACGCGCACGCAGCACTGAAGAGTGCCCAGGAGAAGTACGGGCATGTATTTGGCGAAGAGAATGCCGACGGCAAGGACTGCCCGCCCCGCGTGGAGACGCAGCTTGAGAACGCGACCTTCTTCACGCTCTGCCGCAACTCCGAAAAGGTACCAATCACGCGGGCGATCCACAGTGTGGAGAAGCAATTCAACTCGCGTATGCACTATGACTGGGTTTTTTTGAACGACAATGACTTCACGGAAGACTTCAAGCGCGAAATCTCGGAGGCTGTCAGCGGCAAAGCACACTTTGGCAAGATTCCCCAAGAGCAGTGGTCGTACCCGGACTGGATCAACCAGACGCGGGCGCACGAGACGTTAAGCTGGATGGAACAGCACAATGTCGTCTACGGCAACCTTGAATCGTACCACCACATGTGCCGCTACCAGTCAGGCCTTTTTTTCCAGCATGAGCTGCTGCGCAACTACCGCTATACGTGGCGCGTTGAGCCAGACATCCAGATCCAATGCAAGGTGAAGGCCGACCCTTTCCGACTCATGCGGGAAAACGAGCTTATATATGGGTTCAACATTGCTCCGCAGGATATCCGGGAAAGCATCACTACTTTGTGGGACACAACGAAGGAGTTTTTGAAGGACAACAAAGATTACGTGCACGAGAACAACTTGCGGGAGTTCGTTTCCGATGACGGTCTTGAGCACTACAACCTTTGCCATTTTTGGACGAACTTCGAGATCACAGACCTTGACTTTCTGAGGTCCAAGGCGTACACGGATTACTTCAACTTCCTTGACCGCGCTGGCGGATTTTATTACGAACGATGGGGAGATGCGCCGATCCGGTCGATTGCAGCGTCGCTGTTTTTGCCTAAAAACAAGGTTCATTTCTTCAACGAGATTGGGTACTACCATGCTCCGTACGGCCATTGCCCCTACAACCAGGGCCCCCTGGAGCTTGAGTGCACCTGTCACCCGCGGGAAAACGAGTACAACAACAAGTTCTACGATTTCCACAAAAACAGTTGCATGCGGCGGTACTTCAAAGCGAAGGGCCGTTCGTTCCATGACATCAACCCGAACGAGAAGGACTGATGTGGGCTTACAAAATATGCATATATACCGAATCCACAATGACTATCAGACATTTGCCAGCCCCGAAAGAAAAAAGGCAGGCCGTTCAAGCGGTGTGTGTATAAGTGCGCTACCGTGAATGCTCCGCGAGGGCACACTACACTGTACGCTAGAACTGCTACAGGTGAGAACTCCACTCATACTCAAAGCTTTCTCTATTTTATGTGACAGTGCTCATGCACAGCTATGGTCCTTTATAAGAGTGAACTGAACTGGATAGCCACGGACGTCTCAACAGGGCGGCGGCGCAGCAGATAACGCGCGCGTGGAGCGCGTGCATGGCCCCCCGCTTACGAAAGCAGCATGTGAGTAGTAGGCAGGCCGCGTGGGTGGGGCCCGGGGTGCTTGACTTGACGCGGGGCCGCGCGCTATGAACACAGCGCTGGAATCATGGCGGACCGCAGCAAGACACCGAGTCCCATATCAAGCATCCAGGATAGCTACAGGCCCAACTTCGACTCGCATGAGTCTCTGGGCTACCAGAAGACGAGGCGAAAAACATACAGCCTGGCGAACTCAGTGTCGGGCCCCGAGGAGCACCGGTCCGAGGTGCCGGGAGCTGAGGAGGAGCTGCCCGGAAGCGAGGGGTTCATGAGCGGCATCAAGATGAGCTCGGACCCTGCGTCCAACACTGCTGCGGACATGTCCATGACATCAATCGCACTTGCAGACAACGACGAACGGAGCGGATCAATCAACACAACGCGAATTCTGCAGCGAGCACTGGACTCTAACCCGAAGTGGACCTCAGGCCTCGAGGCGTACACCGATTTCCCGCCGCGTGGTGTGCGCCATGCAGAGTACAATAGGTACGTGGATGAGTTACCCGACGACATGAGCGCGTACACGCAGGTCCTGATCTGGTGCCTGGCGCGCCGCATTGACCACTTGAGAAAGGCGCCTCCAGAAAAGCTGCGCGTGTCGCTGCTTTTGGTGAATGTGTTGCAGAACTTGCAGCACAAACTGCAGGCGGGGCTTGTGACGCCTAGCTCAGCTTACCGTGAGCCGCTGCGGCTCAAGGCGCGCATGGCCAACCCGACAAACGAGTGGTATCTCATAGTCAAGGAAAGACTCAAGGTCGCGCATGACAGAATCCACAACACGACACGTGAGTCTTATAATCTTGCAGGCGAGTTCGAAAAGCTAGGACTCGTGAATGACCCGAAGCCTTTAGACATTGAGGTTGCGCCCAGTACATTTGAGGACTCACTCGCGCAAGATAAAGCTGCATTGGACGAGAACATCACTGGTCTTCTAGAGCGTGTGACCAGCTTGGATGCAGTCATCTCGCAAGCCCGTGAGACTATCTACGATACGGTGGAGCTTCGGGAGCGCCTGCGTATTCTAGAGATCGACGACCCGATTGCCGTGCTAAGGGCCACCGAATTCCAAGAGGAGTACTAAAACACATTTTCTTTTTATTTAAAACTCGAGGCTGCACAAATAACCGATCCCGCGCAGCTGCTGCTGCTGCTGCTTCTTCTGCTCCTGCTACTACTGCTGTGTGTACGACGTTTGGGTGACGTATCGTGCAGGGTTGTCATGTGACAATTCCGTGGAGTTCACAGCCATGGACACAGTGGTCACACACAGAGCAGCCTACCCTAGAAGAAGGTCGTCAGCCAGCGAGCCAGAAAAGTCGGTTGTTGGCCTTGCGCGAGAAGGGCGCACAGCATGAGCGGGTCTCTGGGGTACTCGCGTGGCCATGTGCCTGTCGGGTACGCCGCACCGTCGTTCCCTTCGCTCAGTTTTCACCTGTCGCAGAACCCGTACACTTCGCCTCTCCTGTTCTATACGTGGGACATTTACGTGTTTACTGTGTACTGGTTTCTGATATTCTCAGTTGGGTTCCACTTGGGCGCTGTGGCCGTTGCTTGGTTTGCAAATACGAATGTCAAAAAACGAAGAAAAGCAACGCACCTTCTTTGGATTCTCATAATATATTGTACACTAGGAGCTTTCTACGGCTTTGTGATTGGCTCCTTCGTCGGGTTGCTGCTGGGCTCCGTGTACCGCGCCGGTGCGTTGCACATGTCCACCTGGATTCCGTTCACCTGGGCGTTCGCCATGATGCTCTTCGCGACAATAGTGTCGTATGAGCACAATACGCTTGATCTTTGAGCCTTGCGTTGCTGTCTCTATTTTCGGAAGAATAGGAAGACAAATCAAATCAACAAGGGTGGGTATTCTCTACACTAAAAAACTAGTTAATCGGTATTGGCAGCGCAGCTACTGCATGATGCTATCAAAGCTCGTCGAAATGCAATCGAAATAACAAAAGAGGAAACAAGCACAGGCCAGGTATCTGGTCAGCCAAGCTGCCTCAGCTAAGCTTCCTCCCCAGCCGGGCCACTCGTAGTCGAGTCTTGCGTGGCGTCCTCCGGCGCTGTATCCACATTCGAGGTCTTAGCCTCAGTCTTTACTTCATTCTTTGCGGCGCTCTTAGCCTCGTCAGTTATGCTGCTTGCCTCAGAATCTTCATTCCTCTTAGGAGCGTCGGCCTTCTTGTAATCCTCGGTTCTCTTGGACTCCAGCGACTCGCGCGCGCTCGACTCCTCGGAGATCTCCTTGTCGGTCTGAGCGGCGGCACCGTCGAAAGTTGCCGGAGCTGCTGCCACCTTTGCATCTCCGTGCTCTTTGTTGACCTTGGCTTGATCCTCCGAAAGATCGATCTCGTTCAAGCCCTCAGCGAGTTTGGTGCTGCTCGCGTTCTTACTACTGCTGCTGCTTGGATCCAACTTCGTGACAGATTCGTGCCCTGTGCGGTGCAGACTAGTAGAGCTGCCCGTGGGCGACACAAGACGCGGTGTCGTGCGACCGGAGTTTACCGGCGCGTTAGACACGGATGCATTCATGGCGCTGCGGCGCGGTATCGCGGGCTTGGACGGCAGCGTGCGCTCAATGCGCTGGCGAAGCACGTTGAAGTACGAGACTAGGCGTCCATCCGCTCCCTTGAACGCAAACACGGCATTCTCAACGTCGTCATCAATGAAACAGTTGCCGCTCTCAAGGTCGGCTGCAAACTGGGCCAGGAAGTCGCCCCAGCTTGGGGCCACGGCGTATTTCACGTCGAAGTCGCGGCCAAATAGAATCACTTGGCCATACCGCCCCTTGGGACCCGGCGCGAGGTCTACGGCAATGTTGTTGCCATCGAAGTCCTTGGCCAAGGGAATCCAGCCAGGGTGCGCATACACAGGCTGCACGAACTCGGATGGGCACGACGTCTGGCTGTCCATCCAGGCAAGCCCGTCTGCGTGCTGCTGGTGGTGCTGCTGCGGGGGCGCGCTCGACGACGACGGCTTGCTGGGTTGCTGCTTGCGGCGCTGTTGCATCTCCTCCAGCCGGATGGCCGTCTGCCGCCATACGTTCCACTCTTCGCTCACACCCTCAAGGTCGAGCAGTGTGACGCCGTAGAAAATGCCCGTCGGCTTGCCGCCTTTCTCCTGCCCGTCGTGCACTTCGAAGCTTTCCCTTACGTCCGCCGGTAAGGCGCAGTCGAGATCATGCTCAAGGTCATTCAAGTCGTTCGCAGTCGCGCCGCCCAGCACCTGGTCAAACAGCTCCGGGTAGTTCTGCTCAATCCATGTGTCGATGCGGTTCCAGCTCAGCGTCGGCGAAGGGATGGGCGGTCCGTCGCGATTGAAGTCGCTCAGGGGAATGCCACCCGCTCCGGGTGCGCCCATCTGCTGCGAGCGCATGCCCGCGCTATATCCGCCTCCTTCGCCTGCCGCAGCCGTCACGCTGGAGCTCGACGTCCGGCGCTCTGCGGCCGCCGTGGCCAGAGGTGCCGCATCTTCTTGCCCTTGGGGGCGGGTCGGGTCGTACGCCGCGTAGTGATCGTTCGTGCTGACAGAATGCACAAACGACTTGATCCCGTTCAGAAACCGACTCATGACGCGTAAGATTCCTCCGTGTATACAAAGTAAAGTGTAGAGCACGCGCCGACGATTATTGAGCAGGACAGGGTCTCCGCGGCATTGCGTCACTTAGTCATAGAGCCATCGTCCCTGCTGACGTCAGCTCCACTTCGAGCGCGCAGACCAGATGCTAAAACAGACGGCAGGCGGCAGGCGGCAGACGGCAGACGGCAGACGGCAGACGGCGAAGTACAGGTACGCCGTTGCGGGTGATGAATTGGGCAAGCCGCACCTTGCTAAACTAGCAGCGGCCGAAGATGCCGCAGATTCCATGACTCAAGAGGACGACATGAACACCTTTCCCTGTGGTCACGCGTTTCGCGCCCACAGGTCTTGCGCTGAGCATTGCACTTGCCTTGCCCTGACGCTAACTGCTTTTGGTAATTCACAAACACGTTCGCCTCAACCGCGGAGACCCGACTATAGGAGGTCGGAGATTTGGCTCGGCGCGCGTTAGAAGATAGGCAATACTGCGAGATTCCAAGATGCAGCATTCAGCAAGCTCACCACTGCGCAATTCCCCAGAATCCCCACCGCAGTCTCCAGCGGGCTTTCAAGCAGTGTCGCCCACCGACAGCCTCATGTCGCCGTGTTCCAAAAAGCTGCGCTCAACTCGCGCAAGCAACCCACGCGTTCCGCAGCCATTGGCTTTCCTGAGAGCCGTTAGTGCCGCTGAACGTCCGCGAGCCAATTCACCTCTGAAGGCGGAGCTCCGCAAATAGGCCTTTTGTGTGCTCTACTATGTGAAGGAACCGCAACTCTAAGTCCACACCCATTCCTTTATGTTATTTATTGCTTTGATTTTTTAAATATTTCTTTCTTTGCTACTTCTACTGATGCTCTTAATTTATGCTACTTGCCGGTCATGACACGGCCTCGTTATACTATGATTACTGTCGGCTACTGACGTTCCGCACACTTTGCGTGCCACGGGGTGGGGGGGGAAGGGGGAGAAGGCACGCTCCTCTTTAGTTGCCTGACTTCCCGACTTGCCACATGTCTGTTTGCTCATTCAAGGATCGCGGCTTCGGGCCGACAGGCACGCGCTTGCTAACGCCGCCATTGTTCCCGCTGGCCTTTTTCTTCTGGCCTCCTTTTTTCACGCGAAGATTCACCATCATAAAGCTCCCCCCTGAGCCACTGCTGGCCGCAAACGATGGGCGTGGCAGTACCTTCGTCTCGAACTCTGGAGCTACGGTCTTCCTAGAGCTGGTGCTGGGGCGGCTCTTAGTTGCGCCGGCGCTGGCCCCCCTCATGGGCGGTTCGAAAGTGGGCGAGTTGAGCAGGAGAGCCAAGTTCGGCGTACTGAGCAGTGACGAGGGAGATTCGCTCGGCGGCATGTTGCGGTAAACCCCGTACACTGGGTGGTAGTCGAGGTTGCCGCCGCCGGTTAGAGACCGCCCCAGGCTGTCATACAAGTCTGGACTGTGTGGGTAAAACGAGGCCTCTACAAGAGCACGAAGCGCGGCTGCCTTGGTTGCATCTGCATAGGCCGCTGAGAGTGCCGCATGCTGCCATGTGTTCAGCTCAGGTGTCTTGGCCATGTGGTGACCCAAACCAACGCCAGAAAAGTCGCCGTCGCTGTGAAACCCATCGTGTAACCCTTTGAATGTCGGGGGCCTGCTATCGTCATACTCCTGAGCGCTGAAATTCGATGGTAGAATGCGAGGCGCTCCGAGGCCATAGTCGCCAAAATCTTTGCCGGCCTCGTTCTTGCTGTACTCGTACGGTTGAAAGTCCGGTGACTGCAATGACTCCGTGGCGGAGCCAAGCACCTGCTCATCGTTGCTCAGTCCGAGGTTGGAGCTGGCACCAGGACTCAGCCTTTGCACGCCCGTAGGCTGCGAGAAGTGCCCATCCTCCTCCGCCATCAGGCCGTAACCCAAGTCATAAGGTGGGTCCGAGTTGAGACCCTTGCCAAATGTGTCGTCAATTGAGCTGCTCATAATGTGGCTTTGCGCTTGTTCGTAGGTAGCTTGGCAATAGGGACCTGAGCCGAAGTCTATTCCGGAGTCACCGACATACACTGAGTCGGCCTGAAATTTGGGCGAAGTGGAGGGGGTGCCATTTTCTGCGCTACGAGAACCATGGGCCTGTCCTTCACGGTGACCACGAGCATCGCGACGTGGCTCGGCGGCGCCATGGTCGCCGTCAAGCGTGAATGCATTGACACCCGCGTAAGGGTCATCACGACCCTGTAGATGCTCCTGAATGCGCAGTAGAGGCTCGACATTGTCTTCAAAGTGGCTCTGCTCAACGTTTTGCGGGTCGGCGAGATGCTGTCCCCTGTCGGCGACAAGCAACCCATTGTACGGCGCGTTGTCCGGCGCGAAAGCCATTGCACTTATTTCAGCCATGTATTTTGCGCAGGTGAGCCCGGTGCGTCGAAGTGTAAAGAAGGCCAGTTGAGTGCGTGGTAGCTGCAGGTGGATAAAATGCGCTTCTTATACACAGTGACTCGGGGTGCGCTGGTAAGAAGGGTTGAGAATAATATGCATGGTGTATTGATATGATAAGCACTATGCATACGAGCTCGGTCAACACATGCACGAGACCCTGCATACGATGCAGGCAGAAGTCTGAGTTGTACATGAGTACTCGAGACCATCCACTCCGAGTTCAAGTGTTTAATCCCAGAGGGCATCAAAACTTCTCATGTCGCGTTTGTAGCCTCAAAGTGAGAAAGTCTTAGCTGTGGAGAGGGCAAGGGCGCTAATATCCTGCTAAAGTGGGATTGATTATGCATGTCAGATTACGCTAGTGCGCACCTCATGTGATGCTCCCGCGCATAGACAAGCTCGAAGTTGCCTTATCGGTATCGGCATGAGAAACCAGGTTAAGGTCTCTTAGGCAGCACTGGTAGGCAGAGGTCGCCAATGCTTTCGTCTGGCGCGTAATTGTGCAGACGAAGCCTAGCCCAGACAGGCCAGCAGCCGTTGTGCCAGCGCGTTAAGCCGGCGTTGAGCAGCGGTGGAATGCAACTTAACACACAGCTCACACATGTCTCAGCCGACCGCGCCACGCCCCTTTATCTCATACTCTGGCGACAGCAGCAGCGTAACCTGTATACTTGACAAGGCCGCACCTTTGGATTTCCCACAGCGAGCATCTTGATTGAGCTAGACTAGGCACGAAGTAGCCACGAACTGAGCCAGCAGAAGTTCGAATGACTGAGAGTGTTATTTTGGGGTGGGCTCAGTACGAGTATTCAAGCTAGGGAAGTAAGCTCGCAAGAACATCGATCGAGAGCAACGGCTTCACCGTACCAGGACTGCTAATTTGTAGATTAATGGAAAAAAAAAACGCGCTGCTGGGCTGCTCCATCCCCTAGTTCGGAGAAATTAGATGACGCTCGGTCTTTCAATGCAAAAGTTAAGATGGTTCAGTATTTGTCTCACTTCAAAGGCACCTGTGACCTGTGTGTGTGACCTTGGACTCACTAGCTAATTCTACCTCAAGGCGTAATCTGGCTGAAAGGTCACTATTCCCAGCCAGGTTCCCCAGCCAGGTTCCCCAGCCACCTCTTGAAGTGCTGGCAAGGACTTCTTTGCATCGTAAATCTGAGCAGTAAGGGATGCGTCAAGAGAATAACTAATAAAGGGAGAAAAATCAAGAGAATAAAATTCAAATAAAGAGATTCAAGAAATAAAGAGAATCAATAAATAGTTGAGGGACTAGCCGGAGGCCAGCTCTCGGCGCGTCACAATAAAAATACAATGGAATGCAAGTGGGGATCGTTCTTTGAAAAGATGATGAGGGAGTCTTTTTGATCCTTTCGGACCTCAGTTCCCACTGGATTCTCGGGAACCTACGGTTAGATTAAGATAACATATATACCCATACACGGTGATCGTGAATAACTTAATTTACTCGTCGTCCTCCTCCTCGTTGTCGCTAGCCTCGGCGAGAGAAGACAGAGTCTGCTCAGCAATACGGTCCAGATCACGCTGGCCGTTGTCAGTGACACGGCGGCCACCGTTATCGCTGACCTCGACAATTCCGAGCTTCTCGAGAGCCTGCAGAGCCTTGCGGTTCACCGAGCCAGAGGCCGAACGGTGGTGCGAGGGGCGCGAGCCACGGTTGATCCGCGAGCCGTAGCGCGTGTTCAGCTTGCCGACACCGACATCCTTGTTAAGGTATACGTGGCGGGCAATGGAGGCCGAGCGCTTGTAGAACCAGCCAGCAGAGTCCTGGGGGGGCAGCTCCTTGCTCGAGGAGGTCTTAACGACCTCAACGTAGCCAGGCACGTCCAGCTTGCCCTGGCGCTGCAGGAAAGCAGCGTATGCGTTGATGAACTCCTGCGCGGGAACGTCCTTGACGGTGACACCAGCCATTATTTGTCTACAAGGTGGTGGTAGGAATGGTCAACTAAAGATTTCACCAGGGTCGCGGCGCTGAGGGTGCAGGTCAGCTGCTCGTCAGGCTTGAGTTGGTCGTGAAGCGCATCACGTGGAGAACACCAGTTAACGCAGCTAAGTGAATTCACAGCAGACAGCCCGCTCGGTCGCTTACGAGAAGCCCTATAGTTATTAAGCACGTCGCGAGACCAGGTGGCTGCCGCGGTGCGCGTAAGTAGTGACCTCTTAAGAGCACCCTGGCCCTAGAATGGCCAGGGATCCTTACCCCGCCGCCCTGGGTCGCAGTGATCAATAGTCGCCTCAGTGCCAGCCGGATCCCAGCAACGCCACGAACGGGATGTCTTCGAACCCGCAGAAGCAGTTTCAGGACCTGCTAGCCCAGCTGCAAAAGCTTCGGGGCTCGAGCGGTGGCAGTGGGGGCCGTCGCACCGGTGGAGGCCCGCGCATGCCGCGCGCAGGCGGGAGTCCGGCGTCCATGTTTGCCGGACTGGGCGGCCTTATTTTGCTGGGTGGTGGCGCCCTGCTGCTGAACAGCGCACTCTTCAACGTCGAAGGAGGTCACCGCGCTATCATCTACTCGCGCACGAGCGGAATCCAACCGCAATTGTACAACGAAGGCACGCATTTCGCCATCCCGTGGCTGCAACGGCCGATCATTTATGACGTGCGCGCGAAGCCGCGGAGCGTCGCGTCACTCACGGGCACAAAGGACCTGCAGATGGTGAACATTACGTGCCGTGTGTTGTCGCGACCGCGCGTTGAGTCCCTGGCGACCATCTACCGCACGCTCGGCCAGGACTATGACGAGCGCATTCTGCCGTCCATTGTGAACGAGGTGCTGAAGGCGGTGGTTGCCCAGTTCAATGCGTCGCAGCTTATCACACAGCGTGAGAAGGTGAGCCGTCTAGTGCGCGAGAGTCTCGTGAAGCGGGCGGCCAAGTTCAACATCCAGCTCGATGATGTGTCGCTGACGATGATGTCGTTCAGCCCAGAGTTCACGGCGGCGGTTGAGGCCAAGCAGATCGCGCAACAGGACGCGCTGCGGGCGGCTTTTGTTGTCGATAAGGCCATGCAGGAGAAGCAGAGCGCCATTGTGCGCGCACAGGGTGACGCGCGCAGCGCCGAGTTGATTGGTGAGGCCGTCAAGAAGCACAAGGGCTATCTCAGCCTGAAGAAGATCGACACGGCGCGCGAGATCAGCAAGCTCGTGAGCCAGTCTGGAAACAAGCTGCTCCTCGATAACAAGGAGCTGATGCTCAATCTGTCTGATGACTTCGAGCAGCACTAAATGTAAATAGAACTGTAGCGCGCTGCTACATGTTTACTTAAAAATCTAACTGTCACCTTTGCGTTTGTTTACGACTTCGGCGCCGTGGTTTCCGGATGCGCTTTGCGGTAGGCGACTTGCCAATTGATCGCGCGCGCCGTGTTCACCTCCATAGTCGTGGTGTTCTCCCGCAAGAACTCAAGGTCTTCGCGACACGCCTCGAGGCCCTTGTTTGTAGCGTCGAGCTTCGCCTGCAGAGTCTCGACAGCCTCGTCGATCGGGTATTCGAGCATCACGTTTGCTCCCAGCCACAGCCAAACCGATTTTACGGGGTGAATCTCGGCCTTTGCGTACACGGTGTCGTTGAGCTCATACTGCGTTTCGAACGTCTCACTCTGCTGTTTTAAGAACCGGCTCGAGTCGAGACTCTTCTGCAAGTCTGGCAGCTTGCCTTGCAGGCTCTTGGCCCGATTCGATGTAGCGAGCTCCATGAACTGGTATTTTTGCAGCTGTTCCTGCAGCTGCCGCAGCAGCGCTGTGGCCTCCTCGAGGTCGCTGGCGTATTCGTCGATGCTTCCCAGAAACGGCGCTTGCGGAATCCCGCGCGGATTCGTATGCTCCGGCTTGGGAAGGGCCTTGGGCATTTTAGGCGTCCTGAGCACTTCCGTTCGGTTCGCTTTCTTTCGAGACTCGCCGGTGGTGCTGTGTGCAGCAGGTGTGGCAGTAGTGGTGGTGGTGACACCCGATTACATGCTCAATTTCAAAATCACTCGATAAGGCTAGCCACCACAACTTGTTTCGAGAGTGTGGCGCGCGAGCCAATGATTTCGTGGCAGCGTGCAGGACAAATAATTGCCGCAAGGCAACTAGAGCTCCTGGTTCGGTCGCCGGAGCAGCTCAAGGCCTACGAGGCAGCCAAGCGCAATTTCGATCGCACTCACGGCGGCACCGCGAACTTCGTCATCGCGGAGAGGCTGAAATGGACCGGCTCGGCGCTGCAGAGCTCGGGCCAATCTTTCCTTGCTTCAAAGGAAGACATCAAAATTCTTGAAAATGACTTCTCCTATAGCTTCGAGCCGGGAATCCGGCACTTCGTTGTGTGGTCAAAAGTACCGATTCCGTGCGACTCGCACGAGTACGCGACGCCCGAGGCTGCCGCGGCTATAGAGCGCTTCATTAGGCACGAGTTTGTGGAGCGCTGCGGTGTGCCGCAAGAGAATACTATGTGGTTCAAGAACACGGGCCGCCTGCAGAGCGTGCCCAGCGTGTCGCATTTCCATGTTCTCGTGCGCAACTGTACGGAGAACCTGGCTAGAAAAATAATAAATACATAGAGAGGCAAAGGCCGCAGCGCTTCAAAAGTTTTTTTTTTCGGCTTCTGGACACAGCGAAAAATATAGAAAGGCGACATGACATGCATTACAGAAAGCGACGCAGCGCCGGCCCGACCTTTTCTTCGTCCTCAGGCAGGCCCTTCGCGGCGCGCGTGGCGCGTTGCCGCGCCTTTGTTTCTCGCTCCATGGCGGCCTGGATCCGCATCTTGCGCTCGTCCACTACGTTGCGCGTCTTCTTGCGCAGAAGGCGCCGAATGGCCGAATTCTTTGGCTTGACGCCAGGCCGCGGCGACAGCTTCTGCGCCTCGAGTAGAGCCTGCTCCTGCTCCTCTGCCTCTTTCTGCGCGGCGTTTAGGCGCTGCGCGTGGCTGCGCCGGTCGACCTTGCCAATGTCGTTAGGATCAAGCGTGATCATGTCGGGCTGGATCTTCTCCAGCAGACTGTGCACTTGGGCCTCCCGACGACCCGTGCGTGTAGCATACGTGTATGGGTTCATTTCCAAGGCGTCGATATTCGCCTCACCGCTACCGGGAACAATAAGGGATTCAAAGCCCTTGGTCACGCCGGCCCCAAGCACATCTTCGTAGGGACAGAATTGCAGCGACCCGACTTGCTGGCTTGGCACCAGATGTGTCATATATGGCGCGCTGGGCCTCTCGCCCGAGCGCTTGAGAGCGTCGCGCCACACCTGGACGTGCGGACCCCATCCCACGGCCAGCAGGCCCGTGTCGCTGATGCTGAGAGACGTGGCCGGCGTTGGCGTGAAGTACGAATCAAGCATCTGGAAGTTGCGAATGTCCCAGATCTTCATTGTGCGATCTTGGCCGCTGGCAGCCATGTAGTTTCCGCTGCGATCGACGGCAATCGAGCGCACGGGTCCGCGGCTGTTCAGCACCTTGGCCAGCGGCGTCGACATGTTCGGCGCCCACAGCGTGACTGTACCATTGTGGTGGCCACTATGTACGACACCGTTGTATCTATTGTGTGTCAGGGCAGTTGTCTGGCCTAGCCTAGACCGCAGCTCGGCCACGAGCTGACCCGTCGACACGTCCTGGTAGCGAATGAAGCCCGTCGTGCCACCCGAAACAAGCAAATAGTGGTAAGGCAGGTAGTCCAGATGCGTCGCACCTATGTGGTTCTTTAACTCATGCACCTCGACTCCGTGCTGGTTATAGATGTATGTGTGCTTCTTTTGGGCCACGGCGAAGAACTCGTGATCGTTTTGCAAGTACTGCACATCGTGAACAGTTTCGTTCACGTTGAGTTCACACCCAGGCTCGCCTTCCTTCCAATTCATGGTTGCAATGTGCCCCAAGCGGCCACCCAGCACCAAGTGGTTGCCAGTCTGCGAGTACTTACCGACGTAGGGCCCGAACTGATCCAGCTTCAATGAGAACCGCTTGCCCTGCGTAGCCTTGTCAACGCTCTGCAAAATTTGATCCTGTGTGACCTTGTGCGTTTGTTCCATTTCATTTTCGGGCTCGAGGAAGCCCTGACGCTCGGTAAGAAGAGCCTCAGTACCGGCAGCTTCCTCCGCCGCCCGCTTGTATTGCTCATCGCTGCGCTTCAGTAGGGAACGCAGTTTCTTATCTCTTGTTTTTGGGAGCTTCGCACTCTCAGGGCCACCATAGCGCTGATACTTCTCCATAATTGGGTCTGGAGTAGTAGTTGGCGGCATCGGGCTTGAAAAGTTCCCCCCGTCAAGGTGGTCGAAAAAAATTATGTAACCACAATTTGTTGAATGTGTAGCGTAAAAAAGACCGAACCCTGAGACTGGTAGTCGCAGGTTATGCGACTTCTCACTGGTAAACACATGTATGCAGAGGCCAAGCGGCCAATTTTTAATTTCTATTCAAAGCAGAATATGCAATTCTTTTAAAGCTTCTCAATGAGCAGTGCAGACGCGCCACCGCCGCCGTTGCAGATTCCAGCAACGCCATACCTGCCACCTTCCTGCTGAAGAACCGATGTGAGCGTCGTGACAATGCGCGCACCGGACGAGCCCAGTGGGTGTCCCAGGCTCACGGCACCACCATAGACGTTGACCTTGCTTGAGTCGATATTCAGGAGGCGCGTGTTGGCAATGCCTACCACGCTGAAGGCCTCGTTGAGCTCGAAAAAATCGACGTCGTCAATAGAAATTCCTTGTGCTTGAGGAAGTGTCAACAGCTTCTTGATTGCCGAGGCCGGCGTCGAGGGAAACTTGATCGGGGCCTGCTCAGCATCTGCGAACGCGACAATGCGCGCCAGGGGCTTCAGCCCGAGCTCCTTAACGGCCTGCTCGGACGCTAGCACGACCGCAGACGCACCATCATTCAGCTTCGATGAGTTCACGGCCGTGATTGTGCCGTTCTCCTTGACGAAGGCTGGGCGCGACGTCGTCAAGCGCTTGACATCGAAGTTTGCCGGCTCCTCGTCAACAGATACCGTCACGGCGGGCTTGCCGCGCTTGCCAGGAATTTCTACAGGCGCAATCTCGATGAATTTACCTTCTGCAGCGGCTTTCTGTGCGCGCTCGTAGCTCTGCTTCGCAAACGCGTCCTGCTCGTCGCGCGTAATGCCAAACTGGCGGGCGCAGTCTTCACCCGCAAGGCCCATCGCATCGCCCGAGAATGCGTCCGAGAGGCCGTCGCGCTCTAGGCCGTCCAGAAGCTGGCCCCTGCCGTACTTGATTCCGCGACGCAGGCCCGGCACGTAGTGAGGAATGTTCGTCATGGACTCACCGCCGCCCGCAACAACAACTTGGCCCGCACCAGTCTGGATAGTTTGCGCGCCAAGCATGATGCTCTTCAGCCCCGATGAGCACACTTTGTTCACGGTCGTGGCAATCACGGACTCAGGAAGTCCCGAGCGCAGACCGACCTGCCGAGCAGGTGCTTGGCCTGCGTTGCCGCTCACGACGTTGCCGAAGTAGAGTTCGTCTATTTGATGCGGCTGTAGCGGCGCTGCGCGTGCCACCGCGGCCTTCACAGCATGCACGCCGAGGTCGACCACTGACTGCGACGAAAGTGAGCCGAGCAGCGAGCCAATGGGTGTGCGCGCAGCAGAGACAATGTACACGTTACGCAGGAGTCCGCTCATGTCCTAGCAAGAGACCTTGGGCACGAAACAGTGCGTACAAATGTCGTGCAGCAGACAAGGTTCCGAGGCCGGGTTAGCTAATTTGTGTGGGGGAGGTGGTGGGTGGTGCGGAGGTTGAGGGCCAGCCTGTGTAGGGCACGGGTGAGGGCACGGGTGCGCGCGCATGGGAGTGGCGTCTGACGCACCTTGGCTCGCGTGGGGTGTGTGTGTGCAGCGGCCCTGGTCTTCCGGGCCTTGCCTTCACTTGTTCGGCTTACTGCCGCATTAGACTGAGCATGTACTAGACCCTCGGTGCCAGACCTTCTGTGCCAGCGGCCTCTATTTGAATGTGGCAGCGTATCACTGCTAGATGTAGTAGGCCGCCAATAGGCCCCGCAGAGCTCTCTGGTTCCCACCACGTCCGCCGCGTACCATCGGCGGGTGGGCAATTCTAGTTCGTGATAGGGAAGCAGGTTAAATAATACAGGCATCGTCCTGAGTTTTAAGTGTCCTCATTAAATATTAATAGGCTTTTGCATCAGCCGAAGGAGAGGGGGACGGACGCATTACGGGAGTTGAGGTGCCCTAGCCACGCAGCAGCAGTGCGTGCTGGGGCTCAAATGTTTCTTTTGTGCGCCAAGACGCACAGAGCTTGGAGTTCAGATCATCATGAATTGAGTGAAACGTTTATGCACCTCAGTGTTCTGCGGCAGCGACGTGAACGCGTGCTCGGCGCAGTAAGTGGCCCCGTCCACTTCGAAGTAAGACTGCTGAAGGTGGATCTGGCACTCCGCGCAGCGCAGGCAGTTGACATGGTATAACAGCGGCGTGGGCGCATCGGTCTCAGCCGTAGCCTCGAGGCAGGAGCCCTCAATGCCCTTGCCGCACATGCGGCACGTCGTGTGCGCAACAACGTGGTAACAGGCGGGGCAGAATGGCTGGTCCTCGTGTACATGGATATCCGAACTCGCGCCAGTGAGCGGCGTCTCGCAGCGCGTGCACATGAAACACTCGCGGTGCCAGCGGCCCGACAGTGTGCCGTCACGCGAGCGCACGGACTTGCCGATAATCGCATTCAGGCACCCACGGCAGTACTTCCTCTTTTTGCCGGACGACTGTGAGTCACCGGACGCTTGAGATCGCAGAGACGTCTCTGCCTCTGGAACGCTATAGGGTCGGTGAGGGTCGGCAAAGTCGAACGACACAGATGACTCCGACTCGTCGTACTGGCTGCTGAACGTGTCGTTCGAGTCCGCCTCGGCGGCACCCTGCTCGCGCTGGGAAATCTGCGGCATGGATGACGCGCGGTTCGAGTAGATGGAGCTGGTGGTGGACATGCGGTTGAGGTCATGCTGCGGCACGCCGAGCAGGCCGGCCGCAGGCAGGCCACTGGTCGCCGCCTCGCTACGGTGCGTCGGCTGCGGACGATATGGCTGCGGCGCCTCGCGATAGCTCTGCTGAGCCATGGCCGGGGCGGCAATGGGATAAGGCGTGGCGGGCTGCGCAACATTAGACCGGTCTTGCGCTTGCGCCCACGCGGGCTTTACTTTAAGGGGCATTGTGTTGATCATGGGCTTAGGGTCCAAAAACTCAAAATCGCTCGTAGCCGTGCTGGCGCTCGACGCGCTCTGCGAGTGCGTCTGCTGGTCGGGCGAGCTAGTGCCGGACTTCACGTACGCATCTGCATCCGCATCCGCATCCGCATCCGCATCCGCATCCGCGGCCGGACTGCTAACAGAAACCGGCCCCGGGCCGCTGTGGTACGGCGAGGTGGATGCTGGAGGAGGCCCTCTGCGATACGGATCATATGAAGCCTCAGCCTGCGGTGCGGTTTCCCTTGCAACAGGCTCTGGCGCAGGCGCGGGAGCTGCAGCATAGGGGTTCGTGGCTGGCGGTTTGGGCAGCGACGATTCATTGACCAGCGGCGACGAGGGCCGCTTCATATCGCCAAGCGGCGCTGTTGGCTTCTGCAGCTCTGCCTCGAATTGCGAGTACTGGCTAGCCGGCGTCTGCGGCGAGTCTGCGCGCGGCGGCGGCAGCGCACCACCAAACGAGCCCTGTGAGCGCAGCGAGGTGCTGCTTCCTGCCGCGGAGCCCGAGAACGAGCCCTTGCGCATTGAGCTGGAGCGCGAGCCGGAGCGCGAGCGCGACGCTTTTGGGTGCACGTCGAAGCCCGCGCGCTCGTAGACGGAGGGCAGTCCCGAAGCGAATGGCGGAAACGCGTAGTCCAGATTGCGCCGGCTAGGGGACGATGGAACGGCGGCAGCGGCAGCAAACATGTCTGGACGCAGCGCTGGAAACCAGGTCGCAATATTTGGGAAACAAGGAAACGGCCGTAAGAAGTGGCTCGCGCGCGAATGTCAGCCAAAATGTGGAACCCCTGCCCTACGCGCGTCCGGGAACTAAGAGGTCGCCTGCGGACGCGTGTGTTCGCGCGCACCCTTGCCCAGAATTCCAGGAGAATTGTTTTTCCTGGGGCGCGTCCGCTGCCTTGATTGGCAGCGGTGCTGCAGTTGACGCAAAACACCAAAAGCCCCAAGTGAGACATCTAGCGTTGCTAGTCAGCCCGTGTATTATCGCGCATTGTTCTGACCAGTTTCACCCGCGTGCTTCGGTTTCTTTTTTGGCAGCGCAAGATAAATACGAGTTCACCCTCGCGCAGTTTTCTTGCCCACCCACTAAACGCGACGCGCTCTAAGGAGAGGCAGTAGACGGTGGTGCCGCTGCTGGCGGCGGAGCTGGCGGAGCGCTGGGTTCGAGCCTGCTAGTGATGAATCACCGATTATTCACGACGACGACGCAGGTTCACCCCAGCCCTGATGCAGCTGAAAGCGCACAGATCGGCGAACCCACAGGTTTGTGCGACATATTCATGGGAAAAGGTTACAGTTAAGGCACGCATAATGTACGGATTATTTTTGAGCGACGATGCGCCATGCGGCATTGACGTACTAGTTCTACAGCCGGCTGGCTGCGCGGGCGGTTAGCGTTGAGACCCGTTGGCCAGCTGCTGCCATTTGGTACCGTGAAGCTGCTTCACAAGGTCTTCACAGAGCACTGCGGGCTTCTCCGGCCCGTCAAATGCAAACGACGTGTACAGCTGTACGAAGTTCGCGCCGGCCCTTGCATAATCAATGGCGTCAGCAGCGCTCTCGACGCCTCCACAGCCGATGATCGTCAGCTCGGGGCCGACGGCTGCGCGTAGCTCGCGCAGCGTTTGCAGCTCGATTGGTTTGAGGGGAGGGCCACTGAGCCCACCCTCCTCGAACGCAATCGCGCGGCTCGTCTTCATCGGCGGCCGCCCGATTGTCGTGTTGCCCACGATCACGCCGTCGATGCGCGACGCGAGCACGGCCTTCGCGATGGCGCTGATTTGCGGCTGGTCAAGGTCGGGCGCGATCTTCACTAGCAGCGGCGGCAGCTCGCGCAGAGGCAGCGCGTCGCGCTCAAAGACGAGTCGCGTCAGAAGCGCCGACAGCTTGTCATCATTCTGCAGCGACCGCAGCCCAGGCGTGTTTGGGCTCGACACGTTAACAACCAGCGCATCGGCCAGCTCGCCGAAGCGGCGAATGCCCTGTACGTAGTCCTGTACGTCGTCGCCGGTCTTGTTCTTTCCCAAGTTCACGGCTAGCACCTTTCCTGGCGGAGACCTTCTCACGGTGGTTGTGCTTTCCTCACGCACGCGCAGCCGCGCAGCCACTGCGGCGTGGCCCTCGGAGTTAAACCCGTACCGGTTGATAATGGCCATGTCCTCAGGCAACCTGAACACGCGCGGCCGCGGATTGCCCGGCTGCGGCAGCGGCGTGATCGAGCCGACCTCGACCCAGGAGAACCCGAGCTGGAACAGCGAGTCAATTGCCCGCCCGTCCTTGTCGAACCCGGCCGCAAGGCCCACGGGTGTATCCAGTTCCAGTGTGCGCACGCGGCGCGGCTTGCTGCTGCTGAACAGCGTCGTGCGCAACACCCCCGCGGGGTCAATTAGCTCGAGCCAGCGCCCGGGAAGCCGAGGATTCAGAAACGGGTAGTGCATCAGCTCCACGGTGAGCTCGTGCGCGCGCTCTCCGTCCGGCACGAGCTGTCGGCCCAGCGGCAGCACAAGGTACCGATAGGCGCTGGCGCGCGGGTCCCGCAGATAGAAGAAGCCACCAATAGTGCCGACGCTTAGCAGCGTGGTCACCGTACGCAACTTCGGAACACGCACCATTGCTGCTAGTTCTCCACGAACGATATTTGTGTGGTTGCCCAGCTGATGCTGCTGCTGAGAAGTGGGCGCTGACGCCTGGTGTCACGTGCCGAAGCGCCGCGAGGTGCTTCACGCGGTTCTCCAGATTGGTTGTTGTTCGTTGTAACTAGAAGTTAGTGATAGTGGTTACACACGTAGCGCGGCCATTGATCTTTTGCAAATCGTCTCTCCTGTAACAGAAGACAGTAGTAATCTATGCCATGACACGGACTGAGGTCGCCGCGGCAGTGGGAATAATTAGAGAAGGTCTAGTCGCACCACCGCACGTCCGCAGTCCGGTTCTAATCTACAAGCGGTTCTCCGCAGCAGCGCGGAAGGGGTTCTCTGAGAGGCTTGGCTCGGAATCAGACTCGTCAGAGATCTCGAAGTCATCTGCCTCGGCCGGGACCGGCGCCGCGCCATTGGGGTCGCTGTAGGCGCGGCCCTGGGCCTGCAGCGCGGCGGCCATGTCCGTGGTACGCCGGTAGATGAGCCACGAGGTGACAACGCCGACAGTGACGGCAATTACAACGCTGATGAGATTGGCCCAGAACGTGGCGTTGTCCTTCGACGTCGACAGCTTGGCCAGGCGTGAGCCGATGAAAATGTGCAGAAACAGCTTCGGCGTGCAGCACAGCGTCGCCACAAAGAACTTCCAGGGCTCCACAGAGGGCACCGTGCTCATGCCGGCATTCGAGAGGCTGTAGGGCAACGGACAGAGACGAATCATCCACAGCAGCATGAACGAGTCTTGCTTCAGCGTCTCGACAAACGCCATGAATTTCACGCTCTTCTCAGCAAGCCGCTGAGCCCGCTCTCGCAAAAGATAGCGGAACGTCATGAAGCTCAGAAACGACCCGAACAGCGTGCCGGCGGCAAGCAGCGGCCAGCCGCCGGGGAAGCCGTACACCATGCCTGTGAACGCAGACAGCGCCGAGTAGCCTATCATTGGCGGGAAGGACACGAGAACATATAGCAGAAACAGGATGAGCCAGTTGAAGGGCACGTCGCGGAAGCGCGTGGAAAACGCAGACATCCACGCCAGCACCTGGTTGTGGAAAATGCCCAGCAGCGACATCATTGTCACGAGGCAGCCGAGGCCAACGCCGACAAACAGCTTCTCGCGCCGCTCGAGCGCGTCGAACATGCCAATGGCCCTGCGGCCGCTGTCCTTCACCCACGTCGCTCCGCGACTGACCAGCGAGCTCATGGCAGTGATTCGTGCCGCGAATCGCCGATCATGTGAATCCCACCGCTTACAAAACCGCCGGCCACCACGTTGCACCCACGGGCTCTGCTCTGTCTGTCTGTGTGTCTACGTGGGCCAACAACCTGCCTGGCACGCATGACGTAAGGCAGTGCGCACGCAGCCACGAACTGTGGAGCGGCCCCCTGCCCAGCTTTTCGACGAGGCCGCCCCGCCTCTCGCCTCCGACTCGACCCACCTCCGCCTCCACTCCGCAACGCGCGCGTGCGCTCCACGTGAACTACGAGGCATTGTTGTTCTGTAAGTGCCGCATGACTCTCCTACTGAGGCATTTACGTCAATTTGTCGCGTTAATAACGCCTTTCACGCCGCACGCGGCAACCAATTGCAATCCAAGCGCTTTCCAGCTACGACGAGCAAAGAGTGCCGCAGTTTAAAACTAAATAGCCTAGACACACAGCCAAACCGTCACAAAACACACATGCGAAGCACATGCGAAGCACATGCGAAGCGCTTCCCTTTTTTTCTAAAGGGGAGTGCACGTCAAACTGCTGTCCCCCGCGATCTAATCAGTGCAATGTGTCGCAGTGAAATTGTCGCGCACGCTCGAGGACATGACATGACATCACGCACCGTCGCTGGCTTGCTACTAGAATGGCGTGTTCGCAGGTTGAACCACGTTTTGCCCCTTTTGCAGCCCGCAGCTTGCCGTCAGCTAGGGTTCGTCACCCATGGCGTGCGTCGTCGCCTCGCGTCACCACTACATTCGAGAAGTGTCGCTGCGGCAGGTGACTCCGCCTAATTCGAGCACTAAGCAAGCAAGGCGGTTTGTCCCCCCCCTCGCGAATAGAAGGGTCTCAGAACAGCACTACCGTGAATTATTTTGAACGAAAATACACACAGGGCCTCACGTAGCTGCTGTTTACACAGGTAGATGGGACGCGCATTGCAGCGTGTCAATCTCGGAATTTTGCCGCAATGCCACGTCAGCTGCAACGCTGGCTGTATAGAGCCGTGGCTTCAGCAGGCGGGCCCTTGCCTCGTGTCGCAGTCCTCTATGCGTTTGGGGTTAGGGCTCTAGCGCTTAGCTGAGGCTAACCGGTGCCTGCCCACTACCGCAATGCATGATGCTTGCAGCATGTCCACTGGGGTTGGCCACTTACACAGCAAGCGCACCGAGCGCAAGCTTGGGGTACAGCGTCCCCACCCAGGTGCATGCAGCGCACAAGACACACCCTGAACCCAAGAAGTCCTCTTGCCCCGCGGCTCCCGGAACTATATAAAGACCCCAGATTCCCATTGAAGCTTCTGTAGAGTCCGACTCAATAGTATCCACTGACAATTCACAATGGCTAAGAACTTCTCCAACGTCGAGTACCCCGCGCCTGCGCCCCCTCACACCAAGGATAGCTCCCTGCAAGTCCTTGACCTGTTCAAGCTGAACGGCAAGGTTGCTAGCATCACTGGCTCGTCCAGTGGTATTGGCTACGCCCTGGCTGAGGCGTTCGCTCAGGTCGGTGCTGATGTCGCCATCTGGTACAACAGCCACGACGCGACCTCCAAGGCCGATGCCCTGGCCAAGAAGTACAACATTAAGGCCAAGGCCTACAAGGCCAACGTCAGCGACGCCGCTGAGGTGCAGAAGACCATTGAGCAGCAGATCAAGGACTTCGGCCACCTCGACATTGTTGTCGCCAACGCCGGTATCCCCTGGACCAAGGGTGCTTACATTGACCAGGACGACAACAAGCACTTCGACCAGGTTGTTGATGTCGACCTCAAGGGTGTTGGCTACGTCGCGAAGTTCGCTGGCCGTCACTTCCGCGAGCGTTTCGAGAAGGAGGGCAAGAAGGGCTCCCTTGTCTTCACCGCGTCGATGTCTGGCCACATCGTGAACGTTCCTCAGTTCCAGGCCACGTACAACGCTGCCAAGGCTGGTGTGCGCCACTTCGCTAAGTCGCTGGCCGTTGAGTTCGCTCCCTTCGCGCGCGTGAACTCGGTGTCCCCTGGCTACATCAACACGGAGATCTCTGACTTCGTGCCCCAGGACATCCAGAACAAGTGGTGGTCGCTCGTGCCTCTTGGCCGCGGCGGTGAGACCGCTGAGCTGATTGGCGCCTACCTCTTCCTTGCATCTAACGCCGGTTCGTACGCCACTGGTACGGACATCATCGTCGATGGTGGCTACACGCTTCCTTAAAGCGTAGAGCTACTAAGAAAATATAGAGTAGGTTTATTATTATCCTAGCTATATATTTATCCATGTTTAACTGATGACGTGAATCGCATTGTGAAGAAAGAGAATCGAAATTTGACGTGAAATCTAGCGTTTAGTTTGTGGTCCAAGAGAATGATGATGAGCACAAAAGGAGCACTCGTGGCAGCAGCGGTGAAGCGTGCGCAAACGCGTAGAGAGTAGAATATATGCGTTCCTTTATAAGTGAGGAGGACCCAGGCGTTGTGACATCATGTTTTAGGAAATTGTGACGAGGTTTTTGCAAGCGTTGGAAATCGTCTTTGCGCGTAATTATAGTTGCGCGTGCAGGAGCTTGGGTCTACATGAATTGATCGCAGGCTACATGGTGAAACCGCGCTGCCTCCTCCCAGAGACGTGGTGGGGAAGGGAAGGAGAAGCACGGCATCTTGTTTAGTGAATCAGACACAATGGAAATCTGCATCGTGGTGGGCGTTATGCACGCGAGGCACCACCACAAGATGCACTTGGCCGGTTCAACCGACGCGCCGTGCGCGGCGCCCCGAAATAATGGCGCTTCTGGCGAAACGATTGGCGGTACTTGTTAGTGAGGAATGCACCCAATGCGCCTGTTCGCGGCGCCTACCCTTTCCCCGGGTCGTATTGAGATCGTGTCATGCCCCATATAAATGCAGCGCGAGTTCGTGGCGTCTCGTAGAGACGGGAGACAAGCACTACCGTGAGCACTTATGAGCTGTATACTTGTGAGGAACAGCGCGGCTGTACTGTCGCGACAGCCCAAGGCGGTGTTCAGTGGTCTTCGGATAAACCTGCACCATCCGGCGGCGGGTACACACGTGACTCATATTTATCCGGAGCATCTGCGACACGCGGCGAACGCGCCACTCAGCCACACCCGACAAAACACCACCGGCACAAACTTTGTTGGAGTCGAGTATCCTCAGCCCACGCCTGCGAGCGTATCAATCAAGCGCAACAATGTGCTCGACCTTTTTTCGCTGAAGGGCAAGGTGGCCAGCATCACGGGCTCTTCCAGCGGCATTGGCTTTGCCGTGGCAGAGGCATACGCTCAGGCAGGCGCCGACATTGCTCTGTGGTACATGACGTACGACTCAGCCGAGAAAGTGAAGTATCTCGAGACGACGTACGGCATCAAGTGCCGCGCCTACAAGGTTTCCATCACCAACAGTGACGAAGTAGAGCGCGTGGTTCAGCAACAGGTCGAGGACTTTGGCAAGATCGACGTTTTTGTGGCTAATGCAGGTGTTATATGGACGGGAGGCGAGTCAATTCTAGATGAGCCTGACAACGTTCAATGGGACAAGGTTGTGCGCGTAAACTACGACGGCGTTTATTACTCTGCGAAAGCAATTGGTAAACATTTCCGCAAGCGAGGACAGGGTAATTTCATCATTACGGGTTCCATGTCAGGTCACATTGTGAACGTGCCGGACACAATGGCTGCGTACACATCGAGCAAGGCGGCTGTGATCCACTTGGGCAAGTCGTTGGCGTTGGAGTGGGCGAAGTTTGCTCGTGTGAACATCGTGAGCCCCGGGTACATGAGGACCGAAATGACTGCTATTAAGGAGCAAGAGGGTATGGAGAACTGGGGGCCCCTGACGCCGTTGGGCCGCATGGGTGATCCGCGCGAGCTAGTGGGCGCCTATCTCTACCTCGCTTCGGACGCCAGCTCGTTCACTACCGGTGCCGACATAATTGTGGATGGCGGTTATGTTCTGATGTAAAATTAATCTAGAGGAAGAGGAAGGAAAAATGAAGCAGCTTAAAAGTTGATTGTATTTAGTTCATGTGCGCAGCAGCTTTTGGGCTAAGCTCCGGTTAGTTAAATTGCCAACTCTGTGTTGGAATTTCGAACGGCATTGCTTTCACTGTCTCAAACGCTGGAACAAGTGCCCCCTCACGGCTGGCCAGAACGACGCGAGATGCAGATGTAGATGTGGAGAGCGAGGCGCATGCAGGGCGGCGGCGGCGCGTAGGATAGTGCACCTTGGGCAGGGCAAAAGGCTGACACTACGTCGTGTGCGCGCATGCGCATGTACCCTTGCCCGGATTCTCGACGAGGACCTCCCCTTTTTGTATAAATAGGGAGGGGTTCAAAGCGGCTTGTGCCGCAATTTAACCACGAGCAGGCGGACAAACACCCGACCACAGGCACTTCAGGAAGCCCATGAAACCCACACTCGCGAGGAATGGTATTTTTCCGCTCCGCGGCGACTCTGTAGCCAGACTCAGCGCCCTAGGGAAGAGCCCGTGTCGGCTAACGGCGGTGCGTCACATGACAGCAACTAAGAGAAGCATTTATCCGGCACATTATCGTGGCGGCGCGAGCGCACCGCTGAAACAAATCAGAATGGTCTCTGGCGGTAAGAACTACGTTGGCGTGAAATATCCGCAGCCCACGCCTGAGAGTGTGCAGGCAACGCGTAAGAATGTGTTTGATCTGTTCTCGCTGAAAGGCAAGGTCGCGAGTCTCTCGGGCTCATCGGGCGGCATTGGCTACGACGTCGCCGAGGCGTTTGCTCAGGCTGGAGCAGACGTGGCGCTCTGGTACAACAGCCGTGACCCGAGCGAGAAGGTGAAGCACCTCGAGTCGACGTACGGCATCAAGTGCCGCGCCTACAAGGTGTCGATCACCGACAGCGACGACGTCGAGAAGGCGGTGCAACAGCAGATCAAGGACTTTGGCAAGATTGACATCTTTGTGGCGAACGCCGGCGTGATTTGGGGTGGCGGAGAGTCGATTCTTGATGAGCCCGACAACAAGCAATGGGACAAGGTTGTGCGCGTGAACTACGACGGCGTCTACTACTGTGCCAAGGCCGTGGGCAAGCACTTCCGCGAGCGCGGGCAGGGTAACTTCATCATCACGGGCTCCATGTCGGGCCACATTGTGAACGTGCCGGACACAATGGCGGCGTACACGTCGAGCAAGGCGGCAGTGATCCACCTGGGCAAGTCGTTGGCTTTGGAGTGGGCGAAGTTTGCGCGCGTGAACATTGTGAGCCCCGGGTACATGAAGACTGACATGACGGAGGCCAAGGAGCATGAGGGCATGGAGAACTGGGGCCCCCTGACGCCCATGGGTCGCATGGGAGACACTCGCGAGCTTGTGGGTGCGTATCTGTACCTTGCGTCGAATGCAAGCACATTCACAACCGGCGCTGACATTGTTGTGGACGGCGGCTACGTGTTGATGTGAGAAAAGGCACAGAAGCAGACAATCAAGCGTTTCATGCTTGCACACAAAAAGTGATGCTTCTTATTTTTTACGGTTAACTAAAGCAACAAATCTTCAAGTATAAATTGACCACCACCGCACACTCAGGCGGCCATTTTGCGCGTCCTTCAGTACTCTTTGCCTTTCTTTTTTGTCCTCAGCCTTGTGTAGTAGTAGTAGTAGTAGTAGCTAGTGTGGGTAGGTGGTGTCTCAACTTGACGGTGAATTTTTAATTAGATAATAATAAGCTTGAAGACGGTGGGTGAAAAAGGTTCGACTAACTGCGGTACATTAGCATGAGCGATTCGGCATACTCGAGCGACGAGGCCCCCGAGGAGTTCACATTCACACAGTCGGAGGTCCAATCAAAAGAGCAAGTCAAGGCAAAGAGGCAGGCCGAGCGTGAGCAGCGCAATGCCTTGAAAAAGAAGCGGAAAGAGCGGGATCAGCGGCTCAAGGAGCAGCAGGAGAGCTCGCAGCGAGGGCAGAGAAAAAAGCTGTTGAGCGAGATTCTTCAGGAGGACGACGACGAAGAGGCAGGCGGGAACGAAGACAGCGCGGATGCTGCGACCCAGCGCGAGACGCAGGCCGAGCGCGAGGCGCGCCTGGCCGAGGCGGTGCGGCAGGCGAAGGAGCAGAAAAAGAAGCGGTTCACCGACGTAAAGGACGGGATCAGGGTGAAAGTGAACGAGCCCGCGTCGGTGTCCAAGCGGAGGCGGCCTCCGCCCCGAGCAACCGACGCTGTGAACAAACGCGAGAAGTTCTTGTTCCGAGAGTCACTAACGCGTAAGTAACTTATTTAAATCCCCAGTCACACAGGCCGCCTGATTAGTCGGGCAGGTACGTAGCCACGAACGGAGGGACCATGCCGGCCGAGATGAGGGCCAGCGACTTGACGGGCGTTGTCTCGAGGTCGTTGTGGTCGGCCAGAACGTGCATGGCGACGAACACAAACGTTCCGCCGCTGAGCGACAGCGCGACACCGGGCCAGAACTTGGACTCGCTTACGGAGAGCAGCGAGACGGCGAGCCCGAGCAGCACGGCCAGCACGGGCCCGGCGCACGCGAACAGGATGATGTCGCGCTTGATTTGCTTCGTGGAGTAGTTCTTGTGGGTCATGAGAATGGCCGCCAGGCTGAACGCGGCCGGCGCCTTGTGGATAAGAATGGACGCGAAGATGAGCAGGCGCAGCGACGAGTTGCTCGAGCCCTCGCTCGCGCCGAGGGCGAGCCCGTCGGCGGCGGCATGGATGGTCAGGCCCAGCGTTGTGACGCTGATGTCCCACCACCAGCCGCGGGCGGCCGGCGCGCGGTCTGGCGGCGGCGAGGCGTTTGTGTACGACAGCCGCAGGTCCGACAGATCGACGGTTTCGCGGCGCTCGGCGCTGCCTGAGCGGCGCGACAAGAACGCGCTGATGACCAGCATCAGCATGAAGCCGGCCAGCACGGCCACGCCGGCGGCGCGCTGGTGCGCGTCGCCAATCTCCGCGTAGCCCTCAGGAATCACGACGAGAAAGGCCGTGCCAATGATCACGCCCGACCCCAGCTGCGACAGCGCCTTCACGTCCACCTTCGACGAGATGAAGAGCGGCGCGAACCCGGCGGCCAGCGTGACTAGGCCCATGACCACGGCAAGCGCGATGAGACCCAGCATTTGCGCGCTATGTGGGCGGGCAAGTTTACGTCTGTGCGGCGAGTCTAGAGTGGGCGGTGCCTAGACGTCACTCGCGGACTTCGGTGGAGAACGGAGGGGGGGGGCAGATGGGTGAAGCGCCTATGAAGTGCTGCCGCTGCTACCGCCGATGCTGTGTGTAATCCGAATAAATGGGTGGTTCGAGGAGCATGCGGGTAAGGTGTTTCGGACGCGGCCCGCGCGACCGGCAAGAGGTAGAGGAAGGTCGGGCCGGCCGATACAGGAGAGCCAGTATAGAGGTTAAGAAAACAAGAGTTGGTAAACGTTTAAACTTGCATCGGGTTGTTGGCTGAGCTATACAGGCCGCACGTAGTCCCTGCCGCCGAGGCCGAAGAGCCCGTATATAAATATTATGACCGCAAAGTCCCGGTATGCGTCGCGCGCGGCGTGGAAGAGGTTCCCGGCAAACGAGAGCTGGCGCTGTCGCGTCTTCGGGAGCATGCCTAAGAAGGGGGCCACCATGGGCACCGACGACAGGCCCGAGTGGTGGCCCAGCACGGCCTTGCTGGCCACGAGCACGGACTGCAGCGTCAGAAACACAAGCACGAGGTTCCACGGGTTCACGAGCGCTGCGTACAGCCCGATGGCGACGCTGGCCGCGAAGTGCAGCGCGTCCCAGACGAAGTCGTTGCGTGAGCGCTGCTTGGAGCGGCCCTGCGCGTCTGCAAAAGACTGCGACTGCGCGGCCGGCGTCTGCTGTGGCGCCTGCTGGCCCATTGCCTGCGACAGGTACGCAAGCAGCGGGTCGTCCTGCACGGACTGCGGCGATTGCGCGGACTGGTTCAGGAACTTGAGCAGCTGGTCACCCGAGGGAACCTCTGGGTCAGCCGTCTCGTCGACGGGTGCTGCTGTTGCTGCTGCTGCTGCTGCTAATGGCGCGGCGGGCTCTGGTTGGGCCACCTCGCGCACGGGCGGCTTGAAGTCCTGCGTGCCTGCCGAGCCCGTGATTTTGGCAAGCCGGTTGGCAGCACTGGCCTTGATACGGGCTTGCCTGCGCTCGCGCTCAGCGGCGCGGGCAGCCGCCTTCTCGTCCTGCGTCGACATTTTCTGCGAATCTGGCGGTCCTGCCTGCTGCAACGTGCCACACACGAACCGCCGGAACACGTAACCGATTATTACTCCCCACACCGAAGACCCACCACCACCACCACACCCGTCGTCGGCCCGTCGGCGCCGCCATACGTGTGCAGGGAGCACTGTCAATAACTCGTCGCCTGAGTCAGCACGGTGTTGAGAGGACGAGGAAGGGCTGAACCCCCGTCGACTCGTGGGTAGTAGTAGGCCTATCAAATCGCCCTTGTTTCACGCACCGGTTCCGGACACTAACGATGTTGCGCCTAGCCCAGAGACCGTCGCTGCTGCGGGCTGTGGCCCGCCCGAGCGTGCGCACCAAGCTGACCGTGATCGAGCGCGAGGGCTTCAAGAAGGAGGACGTGCACATCTACAATGGGGAGAACCAGACGGCCGTGAAGGAGACGCAGGCGCCGAACCGAAAAGACACATGGGCGCCGTCGCAACGGCCGCGCAGCGATGCGATGACGGGCCCGCTCTTCGACGGCGTGGACCTCACGACGCAGCCGCGCCCGCTCGCGGCCATCGACCTCATCGCGCAGCAGCCCGTGCGCTACGTGCATCACACCGCCGCCTGCGACGGAAACTACGAGGGCATCCGCGGCGGCGTGCAGGGCCACCCGCGCATCTATATTAACGTCGACAAGCCGGGCATCCACGCATGCACGTACTGCGGCAACCGCTATGCCGACACGCACTACAAAGAGAAGATCGAGAACGGCGAGATCACCGAGCTCTTCCAGTAAGTGTAATGCGGTATGCAAGCCGCACTCCTATTTTGAGAGCCGATCTGGCCGCGCATCCGCAGTGGAGTTCGCTTGACGTGACCCGATCTAGCGGCGCGCGTACGCAGAACGGGACTCGACTTAAGTCTACCTCGCAGCTCCTTAAATTTTTTTTTCTATGTAGTTGTCTCTCTACCAGCACAAGCGGGCGCTAATTGCATCTTCTTGTTACCCATGAACATCAATCAAGCTAGGTCGTCAAGAAGAAAGACCGTTTGCATTAGTGCATCACGTGTAGAGTGGGCCGGCTCAGTGAAATTTCCAGGCCGCCGCCGCCGGCTATCGACCAACAGCTCATTATGTCGCGCGCCGCCGCTCGCCCAATTGGGCGCGCTCTTGGCCAGGCCCTACACGAAAACAGGCCGCATCTTGTAGAGAAGGGCTTTGTTACGCCGTTCATCTCTGCTGCCGAGTATGCGCAGCGGCGCACAAACGTGCTCGACCAAATGGCGCCCAACAGCCTGGCCATCTTCCCCGCGAACCGCACGCAGTTCGCCACGCCCAGCGTCTTCTATCCCTTCCGCCAGGACCCGAACTTCCAGTACCTCACGGGCTTTCTCGAGCCCGAGGCCTGCCTCCTTCTGCACAAGCCCGCGGCGGCGACGCACGCCTCGCCCGGCGGCGAGCTGCTGCTTGTGCCTGAGAAGGACGCCCACGCCGAGAAGTGGGAGGGCGAGCGCACGGGCACGGCGCTGGCCAGCGAGATCTTCCAGATCGGCGCGACCCTGCCCAACAGCGTGCTGCGCGACACCGTCACAAAGCTGGTGGCCGCCGTGGACCGCGTCTACGCGGACACGGACCCGGCCGCGACCGTGCGCCAGGGCGCGTTCTACAACCACGAGCTGCCGAAGCTCGTGCACACCAAGCTGGACGAGCGCACCTCGAGCTCGCGGCTCGTGCAGCAGCTGCGCGAAGTCAAGTCCGAGGCCGAGATCGATTGTCTGCGCACGGCCGGCGAAATCAGCGCTGCCGTGTACAACCAGGCATACCGGCAGCAGTTCGTCAGCGAGCACCAGCTGCATGCTTATCTCGACTTCATGTTCAAGCAGGGCGGCTGCGAGTCCGACGCCTACCTCGCCGTTGTGGCCGGCGGCGACCATGCGCTCACCATCCACTATGTGCGCAATGACGACTTGCTTCGTGACGGCGACCTCGTGCTCGTGGACGCCGCGGGCCGCTTCGGCGGCTACTGCGCCGACATCTCGCGCACATGGCCTGTGAACGGCCGCTTCTCAGACCCGCAGCGCGACCTCTACGAAGCGGTCCTGGCGACCGAGAACGCATGCATCGAGAAGTGCACCGTCGAGGCCGGCATGTCGCTCTACGACATCCACCGCTTCTCGGAGAAGGAGCTGCGCACAAACCTCAAGAACGCGGGCCTCGACCTCTCGCCGGCTCAGGTCAACAGGGTGTACCCCCACATGATCGGCCACCAGCTAGGCCTCGATGTCCACGACATTGCCATCCCAGGAAATACGATGCAGCCTCTGCGAGCCAACCAGGTCGTCACCATCGAGCCCGGCGTTTATGTGCCGTACGATGACGAGTTCCCGAAACACTTCCAGGGCATCGGTGTGCGCATTGAGGACAACATTGTGGTGGGCCAGTCTTTTGGCGAGAACTTGACGATGGACTGCATGAAAGAGGTTGATGAGCTCGAGCGTTGAGAGAGAGAGACGCCATAACCCGCCAAATTCCAAAAAAGGAGGTTGTAGAAAGTAACTTACATGTATGTTAATGAAAATGAAAAAAAAAAAAAGGAGCCTAGACATCTCGATTTTGCGCAGCTCGCTCGCGTTTCCAGCGATCGACTAATTTCTTTGCCGCACCGGTGCTCGCACGTCATTGGGGGGGGCTAATCTTGTTATTGTGGATAAGTTCGTTCGTCTACTTGTGTGCAACTACTACAGTCAGGTCATCAAATCCTTGCGAGACACAAACACCCTATAAGATACATCTCGTTTTTAATGAGGCGTCTGGTCCGTCGGCGACCCCACCACCTTGCCATGCAGCAGACCCGAATCCTTCGTCCAGCCGCCTACTTCGACCTCGCTATACTTGTTCGAGAACTGGGCAATGCGCTCCTCCACCATCGGGCGGAAGTGTCTCATGAGACCCTGAATGGGCCACGCCGCTGCATCTCCGAGGGCGCAGATTGTGTGGCCCTCGACCTCGCGCGTCAGCTCGAGAAGCATGTCGATCTCGCGCGGGCGCGCCTGGCCCTGCTGAAGCCGGTTCATCATCTTTAGCATCCACGTCGTGCCTTCGCGGCATGGCGTGCACTGGCCACACGACTCGTGCTTGAAGAAGTGGGCAAGGCGCTGAATGGCCCGCACTAGATCCGTGCTCTTGTCCATGACGATCACCGCCGCCGTGCCGAGACCGGATTGCACGTCGCGCAGCGCGTCGAAGTCCATCAGAACGTCGCTGCAGATCTCCTGCGTCAGGATGGGCGTCGACGCGCCGCCGGGAATGACGCCCAGCAGGTTCTCCCAGCCACCCCGCACGCCGCCGCAGTGCTTCTCAAGCAGCTCGCGCAAGGGAATCGACATCTCCTCCTCAACAGTGCATGGCTTGTTGACGTGGCCCGAGATGCAGAACAGCTTCGTGCCGGAGTTGCGCTCGCGTCCGAACGACGCAAACCATTCGGGTCCGCGCCGCATGATCGTCGGCGCCACGGCAACTGTTTCCACGTTTGTGACCGTTGTCGGCCGCCCGTAAAGACCAACACCGGCTGGGAAGGGCGGCTTCATGCGCGGCTTGCCGGCCTTGCCCTCCAGACTCTCGATGAGACTCGTCTCCTCACCGCAGACGTATGCGCCCATTCCGCGGTGTATATACACATCAAAGTCGTAGCCAGACCCGCAGGCGTTCTTGCCAATGAGCCCAGCCTTGTAGGCCTCATTGATGGCCCTCTGCGTGGCCGCAGCCTCCTCGTAGAACTCGCCGCGAATGTAAATATATGCTGCAGTGGCGTTCATGGCGCGTCCCACTACGAGACAGCCTTCCACAAGTTTGTGTGGATCCTTGCGCAGAATCTCGCGGTCCTTGCAGGTGCCCGGCTCGCCCTCATCTGCGTTCACGCAAAGATAGCGCGGGCCCGGCTCGTTTTCCCACCCGGGCGGGTTCATGAAAGACCACTTCATCCCGGACGGGAAGCCAGCACCGCCACGGCCCCGCAAGCCGGAAAGCTTCGCCTGGTCGATGATCCAGTTGTCGCCCTTGAGAATGATCTCTTTCGTTTTATACCAGTCACCCATGCGCATGGCGCTCTTCAGGTCGCTGCCAAACGTGCCATAGACATTCTGAAATATACGGTCCTGGTCCTTGAGACCGCCGTATTGCCGAGAGACGGCCCTGCTGGTGCTCAAAAGCCTCCGCTGCAGCATGTCTAGCTCAGTGCTTTCGTGCAACGGCAGTGGATGATTTTGGTGGTCCCTGCTTACGCTATGTAGGTAATCATGATTTCACCTGCGAATGATTGGTCACCCGCTGTACCCACCACGGTGCAGCAGCACGTTAATGCTAGCAGGGTAGAGAGACTGACAGACAGCTTTGCAGTTCTTCTCTTGCATGCTCGAGCAGCTGACCGTGAGGAAAATAGCAGCATGTTTAGATAGCAGCGAGACTGGCGAGACTGGCGAGACTGGTGTTCAAATATGAACACAAGTGCAGCCGACGAGAGCTCATTGTGCGAAACTAAGCTGAAATTCACTTACAGGAAAAGCCCTCCTCGAGCGCAAGTTCACAACACGAGGCGAATGGCCTAATGGTGTTAACAGCACCATATTGGCCCGTCTAGCTGGCTCCATAACATATCATTATCATATCGTCTACGTTATCAGCGTCATAGGGCGTATCTAAACTCTGGATTCTCGAAGTCAGTAAGATCTGCAAATTCAGGATTGACAATGCTGGGAGACAGCAGCTGGTTCTTCTTGTTGCGACTCCAGTTCCGCCACACATAAACAACCGCAATTAGACACTCGAGAACGAGCTGGCACGCGGAAGTTGCCGCCATGGTTGTCTTTCCCGTAGGGTATTCGGGCTGCTCCGAGGACTTGAACGTTTGTGGGCCCACAAGATTGCCCACGCAGAAGCAGATGAGAAACAAGGCGTTCGTCGTCAGCTTCTTCGTGTGCCCGGCCGAATTCGACTCGATGCACGATATGAGCCCCACATAGGATACTGGTGAGGCCGCGTACCATATGTACAACCCCGAGAGCTGTGCACCACTATTGGGTCCCCAGGCAACAAGGCATAGTGAGAGCAGGCTAACTGCGGCATAGCTGCAAGCCCAGGCCATGCGGTGATGCTGGCCAATGTACGAAGAGACCACTGCAGTTACAGATAGCCCCACAAGCTCTGACCCGCCACAGGGAAGCGCCATCAACAGCGACTGCTTTGTGTCATAATGCATGCCCTCCAAAATGAGATTCAAAAAAGTTGTCATGCCGCCGTTAGGAATGTTGTTCAAAAGAACCGTCGCACAATACAGCCAAGTCAGCGGGTCCAGAAACGCCTCTCTGACTTGGTACCACTTGATTTTGTGCGTACCGTATCCCTGTTTATTCTCGCGAATGCGCTCCACTTGCCACCGCTTTTCGTCATCGCTCAGAAACCAGGCCTCAGACGGCGTGTTTGGCATATGGAAATAGAATGCCACGCCGACAAGAACAGTTATCAGGCCCATTATTATGTAGAGGATGCGCCAACCGCTAATCGCTAAGCCGTGCTTTTCTTGACGCACAAGTAAGCCGTAACCAAGCGAGTTTGACAAGATTGTGCCCATTCCGTTGGAAGCAAACCAAAGGCAGGTGCGCGCGAATTGCTCTTTGCGCTTATACCATTGCGACGTGAGAACAACAAACGCGGGCATCACAGCGCTCTCAAACAGCCCTAGTAGCACCCGCGTCGTAAGAAACGACTCCATGTTCTGGCACGCTGCTGCGCAAGCAATGACGATGCCCCAACATACAATGAGAACGGCGGTTGTTTTGGCAAGAGGAAATTTGAGAAGCAGATAGCTCATAGGAAACTCGAACACAAGGTAACCAAGATAGAAAGACGATCCGACCCAGCTATACCCAGAGCCATGTACCATATTGAGATCCTGGCGGAGATCTAAGGCAGTAGCTGCAGATGTCATGGTTTTATCGGCGAACTGGATCCCATACAGAAACGCCATGAACGACATGATGTACAGGTCGGCCTTCCAGCGCAGCCGACGGTCCATGCCAGCAGGCAAATCTTCCGCGCTTTCAGTCACCTCGATGATTCCTAGGTCCACATATTCTCGCGAAAGCCTGTGTTTGAGCTTGACGACCCCGTCGCTATCGCTGGCACCACTTCCGTGGCTGGGTTGCAGACTTGGTGAGTCTCGTACCATGTGTGAGTCTTGTGACTTGAATTCGAGGCCACCGCCACCACTGTATGGGTCTTCAGACATTTTTGGGGGCGAATGCTACTAAGCCAGCGAACGAGAGATATTTGAACGTCAACCCGCTATCTCCGTTGCGATAAGTGCAACCCTAACATCACGATGCCCTCGGGCACAATCGATCAGAACTCGGCGTGGTCAGATGCGAGTGGGAGGCACCTGAGATCAACGAGAGCAACGTATCGTGATGATACCAGAGTTTTCTATAAGGCCCGAGTATGCAGCACAATCGTTGCCCTTGTGAGCACCTCATAGAAAACACGCTCCACGGGTTGTTCTTGGCAAACCGCTTGGATTTCCAGACCAGCATGTTTCGAATTAGTGTCCATTTTTCCGGCGTCGGTAGCTCTGTACTATAATCCCAATGCTCAGCTTAAGCCAAGTGGCGATTGCCGATTGGTGCAAATGCCAGCGAGCATGTTTTGTCTTCTTCTTAGAGGAAATGGAGTGCCTGTACAGTGTATCAATGTTAGTACTCATCCGTCTGAGTTCACATTGCAGCTCATGTTAATTGATCTAGTGATTCATATGTAAGTTGATTCACCCGTCCTTGTAAGTCGACAGTTCACAGTCTACCTTGGGAGCCACGCGTTGTTTTAAACCTGACGACGACGCTACCTCAAACTTGATAACGAATGCCCTAACCCGTGCCTCGAAACCTAAACGCGTTTGAGCTGCTGCATCAGCAAAGCGGGCAAGCGAATGAGCGCATTAGACTCGCACGTCCTAGCATGCTCGTTTAGTGCCTCTGCCGAAGTGTTTAAAGAGAGTTCAATTATAGTCGCTACAATCAGCAATAATTAACAGCCCTGTGGGTTTCGCCAATCTGTTCGACATTGTTAGGCTTATGTTGTGCCTGCCTTAATGATTAAGTGCTGGTGGGGGACCCAGGGCAGAAGCAGCCGTGGCTCCTAAAGGTGGTGGTAAGTTGGTGAGACCAGCACGCCTGCAAGCGGGATTGTTGGCGAGACACTGCTCATGTCCGAGGAAAATGAGCCGCTCGACAGCACGCGAGACTCGGTTCTCTATGTCATAGATGGCTCGGCCTCTATGGCAGATTCTGGCGCGCTCGATATGTCTCTGCAGGCCGCTTCTGACGCTATACGGGCCACGGCAAAGCTTGGGGACTCGCATTACGACGCAGGTGTCATTGTGTACAATGCATTGAATGCCAAAAATGGAGTCCTGGTCTTGTTGAGCTTAGGCGAGCCTCGCATCGACGACTTGAAGCACCTTATGAAGATTTCCGTGGACAAGACGCGCCGAGAAAGCGCTATTTCTTCGGGGAAGGCAGCCTCGGGGCTAATTGCCGCGGCATTGCGTGTCGCCAAGGCAGAGATGAACAAACTTCGCATTAGGTCTTTGCGACGAATCGTGCTGATAACCGACGACGACGATCCCTGCGGTGGACAGGCCCGCGAGACAGAGGTCGCACAGACGTTTTCGACCGATCTCACTGAGATGCAGGTCGCTATCTTTCCCATTTTCGTGCAGCGCGGATCAAGCCAGAATTTCAAGGTCGACCTATTCTGGAACAAGCTGTCCTATGTGCCGCATCCTCTCACTTCCAGTGGAGCGAGACACGATTGGAGGGTGTCGATGCGTCCTGTAAATCTCGACCAGCTCGGGGCTTCATTCAACAACCTTGTATTTTCCAAGTCTCGGCGAAAGACGGCGTCTTTAAGGGGAAGCCTCCGATTAGAGGCGCTCCGCATTGGCGTCAGGGGATATAATGTTATTCAAAACAAGCCAAGAAGGCCTGCGGGATACCACGTTGTGTATGTGAAAGGTGATGATGGTCGCGAGAGACGAGAGCTTGTGTCAAACACGCGCAAAGTTGCTGATAAGTGGTCTGGCAAAGAGATTGACACTAGTGATGTTTCCAGGGCATTTAGCCTGACGTCCAAGCATGAACCGGATGTTCCTGTGACAGCGCAACAGCTTGACGAGCTGAGAACCTTCACAGACTCGAACGAGGCACTCTTCGACGTGTATGGTTTCATACACAATGATTCAATCCGCTCTTCTCAGTTCGGATTTGTGGGGCACTCGACGCTACTTGTACCCAGCAATGACAGATTCCAGAACTCCACGCGCGCGTTCGCTTCGTTGCATCGTTCGATGCAGCGCTTGCGTCAGGTAGCGCTCGTCGCGCTGACCATGCCGAGCGGCCGGCGTTCGCCTCCTTCCGTTGGGCTATTATTCGCGTTCGATCCTGCACCTACTGTGTATGATAAACAAAAGGTACCCGAACCTAATTCGTCTGCAGGACTGTACTTTGTTCCGCTCCCGTTTGCGGATGACGTGCGACAGATTCCATCGCATGTGTCGCACTGTGGCCTGGATGAACATACTAATGGACTGAGGGGTCTCGTGGCCACATTGGTTCACAAGTTCCGACTTGAGTCTGGCTTCGATCCAGCCAGGTTCCACAACCCCAGGTTTGCTCAGTTTTCGGCGGTGCTCGAAAGTTTGGCTTTAAGTCTAGAGATGGAGACCAAAGACGAGGAAGGCAGGGTTCCGAAGGAGCAGAAAGATCCCACCAAGCCTCGCTACGAAAAAATCAATCGCAATGTAGGCAACCTTTCTGGCCAAATACGAGGCCTTCTGGACAATATACGGAACTCTGCTGTGCAGAGACCAGGTGAGCATGATCAGAACGGCACACCGTCGTCAAAGCGTCTGAGAGCTAATGAGGGTGGAGACTTGGACCTCGGAATGTTCCAAAAAGCGATGGACTCGGACTCCCTGGACAAGTTCTACGTGGCTGACCTGAAGTGGGCTTTGAAAGAGTTGACAGGAAAAGCACCCAACATTAAAAAGGCAGATCTTGTACGCGCTGTTGCAGATGAGTTGGCCGCTAAATGATTAATGTAAGCCAAAAGGGGTTGATTTGAAGGTAATCTTATGGCCCTTTAGGGCTAGTTAGCGACGACTTTCAGCGTCGTACTTAGCTACTATAATGCACCGGTTTAAAACAGAGGAAGGTGTTAACGAGATAATTACTTCAGCAGTTTGTTTGTTTTTTTAAATGCAAGCGTATTATTCTGACTGGCGGCAAAGCTAGTTAAGCAACTCTGCAAACTCATGCAACCAAATTAGCTAGCGTAACCAGAAAGGAAGTCGCACTCATAAATTCCACTGCGCATTAGCCTCAGATCTCATCTGTAACTGACTTCAGTTAATCGCCGCGCCCATACAGAACAAGAAACTATTTCAGTGGTAAGTTTTTTGGCGACACACGCTGCTATGGAATACTAGCTAGCTGACAGTGAGCTAGCTAACAGGAGGATATCTAGTACATGCATAACGGCCACATTAAGTATATAGTGTAGATTGCTATCTGAAAATACGTTCAAGCACCTTGGACTTGTGTTGAGATGAGATGGGCACGATTTGGCATTTGGTACGAGCCAGGGGATGTGGCGGTGCGACGCCCGTCGTGACAAAGCCTGTCACATGAAGTGCCCATAAATTGAAGGCGGCTCAGAGCGACAGCTGAGGAGTGCGGGATATATCGTGATGAGGGGCACACGACACGCACACACGACGAATGCGACAGGGAACACTCCAGTCAAAAACCCGAGGGTAAAGCACTGCGACTGCCTGGTTGTGCACGTCAGCTGAGAACGCTCCGAGTCGCACCAGGGCAAGGGGGGATCGCATCATATTATAGGGTGCCAACAGAGACTATCATTAATCGCAAAGCGGAGGGGAAACATCGTGAGACAAGCACAGAGGCTGTTGTACCCAGGCAGCGAATGTATAACGGAGCGCGAGTGACTATGCTGGAGGGGTTGCGCGCCGTTGTAACTCCGATAACGACTCCGATACGCACTGTTGATTACGTCCGCAGCTGTCACATGCGTTTAATCGTTTAAGGGTTCGTATCGCGGTGCAAGACACACAGTCGCTGCAAATGCCCAGCCAAAGGCTCAATTAGAATAGAAAAACAAGTAATTAGCAAACCAAATCTCTCTGTGTTTACGGCGAAGCACCTACGATGATCACTCACGTGCAAGGGCGTCATGGCACCCCCAGGGCAAGCGGAAACCGACTTTACCGTCAGCCCTTGCCCTCCAATGCGGGGGTGGAGGTGCAGGGAGGCGGTAACGTTTTGTCTTAAGCATACAGATTTACTAGTATATATAAGGGAAGGGCGCGCGGCGACCGAGTGCGAATTGAGGCATCATGAAGGTAAAAATCAATGTTCCTGACGAGCGCAGTTATTATAGTAACGACGACGCCATTTTAGCCGAAATTACTTTATTCAAAGACAACTCAGTTGAAGACGTAGCAGAATTTATCGAAGGGTTGCGCGTCACACTCATTTGCGAGGGCGTAGCTGCAGTGAAGAAGAACGATTTCAAGCATTTTCGATACTTCAAGTCGCCCCTTGCAGACGTAGAGCTGTTACGCGAAACCTCAGAGTCGCGAAAGTACCGATGTCGACTTCAATTCCCCCCTGAAGACACTGAGTATCCGAGCACACTGCACTTCGATGATGTGCGCGACGGGATTCAATGGTTCGTACATGCCGAGGTCATGACGACGACCGGAGCCGTGTTCCACGCAAAGCATGTCTGCACCTTCATGCAATCGGGCCCGCTTCCCAATCTGCTGAGCCTCGTTGACATAGAGCATGCCGAAACAATCGACGACGTCGAAGTCGATCTTGTCACAACGCATGCCACGGCTGGACTGCCGCAGTCCCCACTTTCGGCCGGCATCGGTCTCTGCATCCAATGCAGCGAGCCGACGGCATTTGTGCTCAAGCGGCTCAGACTCCTTCTGCTCGACACAACAGAAATAAACGTAGGTCACGATCACAAATTCCTTCCCGCACACAGATGGCTCCTCAGCAGCACCGTACTTGAGCCGCCAATACCGCTGAGGCGCACCACGAACCTGGACGAGTACACAAGAGACGTTCAGATTGACCACGCATCGTTGCCACAAACTTTTGAGAGCGACGAATTTGCCCACAGCTTTGATCTTGTCGTGGAAGTGACGCTCGAGTCGATAGCAACCCACAAGAGCCGCAAGGTTGTGTCGATAAGTCCTGTCACTGTGCTTCCACGCATCGCGCACACGTTTGACGCCGATGAGCTGAGCAGGACAACAAGCTCCGAAATCGCGTATATTACCGACTCTTCTGACGAAGAAGGTGACGAGACGGACGAAATGCCTAGCGCATTTAGACAGATACACCAAGCAGGACAGACGTACCTGCAGAGTAGCAGCCCCTCGACAGACAGTGTCAAGAGCGTCTTTTCAGACCATACAAACAAGCTGGACCTCGACCGTGCCGAAATTGGTGTTCAGGCTCTTTCTTTCTCTTGAATATACTTAACTAAAGGCACCAGCTTATTTAAAAAATTGCATTCACTAGCGTTACGTTTTGTATGCCCCTGGGATTCATACCTGCAGGAGTAGGAGGAGGAGGAGGATGAGAGTACAAGAGTACTTTATTCTTCTTCACGACGCCGAGCCCGATGCGTGCAAACAGGATATTGTGAATTACTGCTGAGTCTTCAGCTCAGGCTCATGCATCTCTTCCCCCCATCTGAAAAAAAGACAGTTTAGGGAGGCCAAATCTTTCATGCCTCTCTCCCTCCTCCCCATTTCGTACGAAACCGTGATCATCATGGCAGTGTTATTATTATTAAGTAGCGTGTGTGGTGGGTTTGTGGGATTTACCCTGACCCGAATCAGAAAAATTAGATAACTTGTGAAATAAAAATTGGCTGGGAGAGCCTCAAAAGACGGACTTTGGGATCCAGTTGAACTTGCAGTTTCTACGGCAAAATGGTTTTGAAAAGCGCGCCGGGGGCAAACATTCCCGTATACCAAGTATCGGGATCCAATTCGTCCCGATCGCTTCCCGATTGGCTCATGCGAAAGCGGAAGCAGTCTCTGAAAAATGACCCCGAGTACCAGAGCCGCGTGCAGCTCATTCAGGATTTCGAATTCGAGGAGGCCTCTAACAGAATCAAGGTGAGCCGCGATGGCCAATATGCCATGGCCACCGGCACTTACAAGCCTCAAATCCACGTCTACGACTTCCAGCAAATGAGTATGAAGTTCGAGCGCCACACAGACTCCGAAAATGTGGACTTTGTGATTATTAGCGACGATTGGACGAAGTCGATCCATCTCCAAAGTGACCGCACCATCGAGTTCCACGCCCAGGGCGGCATCCACACGCGAACCCGCATTCCCAAGTTTGGGCGCTGCATTGACTACAACCGGGCCAACTGCGACGTGTACGTTGCAGCCAGCGGAAGCGAGCTCTACAGACTGAATGTTGACCAAGGAAGGTTCCTAGCACCGTTCGAGTGCGACGCCGAGGCCGTGAATGTCGTGCGTGTGAATCCGGCTCATGGGCTTGTTGGCTGTGGCACTGAGGACGGAACGGTGGAGTTCTGGGATCCTAGATCTAGACGGCAGGTAGGCAGTCTTGGCGTCGGTGGACAGGGCCACGGCATTGGAAGCGGAGTCACGGCGCTCTCTTTCCACGAAGACGGCCTGCGCATGGCGGCGGGCACATTTGAAGGCATCACGCAGTTGTACGACCTGCGCATGTCACAGCCCACTATAACCAAAGACCAGGGCTACGGTTTCCCCATTCAGAGCATTGGCTACGTGGACACGCAGTCCACGAGCGATAAGGTGTGGTCGGCGGACAAGCGCATTGTGAAAATCTGGGACTGCAACAACGGGGCTCCATTCACGTCCCTCGAGCCTACGGTTGACATCAATGATGTAGCTCATATTCCAGGTACAGGGATGTTCTTCTTGGCTAACGAGGGCATGCCAATGCACACATATTATGTTCCAGCCATCGGGCCCGCACCACGATGGTGCTCCTTCTTGGACAACATCACTGAGGAACTGGAGGAGAAGCCCATCACGAGTGTTTACGAGAATTACAAGTTTGTGACGTCGAAGGAGCTCACACAGCTGGGTCTCGATCATCTTGTGGGTAGCAATGTTGTGAGGGCGTACATGCATGGTTATTTCATTGACATGCGCCTCTATGAGCAAGCCAGGCTTATTTCGAATCCGTATGAGTACCGTGAGCACCGCGAGCGCGAGATTCGCAAGCGCATTGAAGAGGAGCGGGAGTCGCGCATCCGAAGTGCCGGTAAGGCTGCCGCTCAGGCTGTCAAGGTCAACAAGGGGTTTGCGGCTGAGAACAAGGAGAACATTGACGATCGTTTCAAGGCCATGTTCCAGGATCCTGAGTTCGAGATTGACGAGAATAGTTACGAATATCGTCTACTGCATGGTGGCAAGGCTGGTGCGAAGGCGCCCAAGGTTGAGCGCAAGGGTCCTCGCGCACTTACTGCCGCGGAGCAAGAGGAAGAAGATCGCAAACGTGGCAACGATAACGATAACGAGAACGAGGAAAGCAGTGACGAGAGCGACAACGATCCTAAATCAGCGGCGAACAAGCACAAGCAAGAAAAGAGAAAAGCGCGCCGGAAGCAGCAGCAGCAACGCAACCGCGAGCTCGAGAGCGGTCCGCAGATGATGGCCGTCGACTCTGGCAGCGGTGACCTGACGTTGGGTGAACAAGTAAGGCGCAAGTCGACCAGGAATGGGGCAGCACGTCCCGCAACAAGCACTCGTGTGCACAAGGGTGACGCAGAACTATCGTTTGTGCCGCGCTCGAAGAAGCAGTTCAAGAAGCCAGTTGAGGGCGTTGACACGGGCCGTTCGAAGTCGCGTGGCGATGGTTCGCTGCGCAAGGCGAGCAAGAACACTTTCCGTGGCATGTAATATTAACTGTGTGGCTTTACTGTTCTGCGTACCTGTATAATACTAGAAAAGTTCTGAGGAAAGCACCTGTACCTATTCGAACAGCTATCTACTACCTAGCTTGCGCCCACGCCGTAGCATAGGGCGTGGTAGCTGCTTCAAGTAACTTCTCTTGTTTTACGAAAGGAATTTATGGAGGTACTTATGGACACGTTTTTACACTCTTGAGTGATACGTATTCAGGATCAGAGATTCTGCTCGTAAAGATAAGAAGATCCCATGCGGGTGCGACGTCTCGTATCCGCACACCGCCCGCATTTTCTTAACTAACAATTATATAATTTCGACCGTTACGACATCGCAATGTTGCCTAGTCCCAACCGCGCGTCATATATAAACATCACCCCAGCACCTACTCTCATGTCGACCACCCCAGCACCCAAGAAGCAAAAGATGGCCGGAAAGACGCACTACCTGATTCTCCTCCGCCACGGTGAGAGCGAGTGGAATGACAAGAACCTCTTCACTGGCTGGGTTGATGCGAAGCTCAGCGACAAGGGCCGCAAGGAGGCCGCTCGTGCCGGTGAGCTGCTTGCGCAGTTCGAGCACAAGCCCGATATCCTGTTCACGTCGAAGCTGAGCCGTGCCATCCAGACCGCGGACATTGCCCTCGACAAGGCCGACCGTCTTTGGATCGATGTGCAACGCACGTGGCGCCTGAACGAGCGTCACTACGGCGCTCTGCAGGGCAAGAACAAGAAGGAAATTGCTGAGGAGTTCGGCGACGAGAAGTTCATGATCTGGCGCCGTTCCTTCGACGTGCCGCCGCCGACCATCTCCGACGACGACAAGTACAGTCAGGTCCACGACGAGCGCTACTGGAACATGCCCACCGAGGAGATTCCGCGCACGGAGTCGCTCAAGCTTGTTATCGACCGCTTCCTTCCCTACTGGACGGACGTGATTGCTCCTACCTTGCTTGAGGACAAGACTGTTCTCATTGCCGCCCACGGCAACTCCCTGCGCGGCCTTGTCAAGCACCTTGACAAGATCAGTGATGAGGAGATCTCGAAGCTGAACATTCCTACGGGCATTCCGCTCGTGTACGAGCTCGACGACAAGATGCACCCCATCAAGGCCAGCTACTACCTGGACCCTGAGGCTGCTGCTGCTGGCGCCGCCGCCGTTGCCAACCAGGGCAAGAAATGAACAACAATCCTATCCTAGATTTGCTTTTAAAAGACCTAGTTACATAGCGAAGAAAAAAAGCTTTTATATCATTTGCTAGCTCGTGTTATCGTTTACTCCCCTTTCTTTTCTTTTTTAGTTTTCGTTTGACTTTCGTTTCTGATTCGTGCTTTTCCTTGTCATTTCTCATAAGTTCGACTTTGGCCGAAAGCGGCGCAGCAGGAGTGAGCTCGTCATCACCGAGACGGAGCTCAGCGCCATAGCTAGGGATGCCCAGATGGGGTCAAGCCGTGAGTGCGTCCATGGGTAAAAGACTCCAGCTGCCACCGGAATAGCAACAACGTTGTATACACCGGCCCAGAAGAAGTTTATTTTGACCTTACGGATCACAGCTTGAGACAGTTCAATCAATACAGGCAAAGCGCGCAAGTCCTCACGCAGCAGAATGAACTGCGAGCTTGAGAGCGCAATGTCGGCCCCGCGACCGAGGGCAATGCCCACGTCGCTTGTGGCCAACGCAGGAGCGTCATTGATACCGTCGCCAACCATTCCTACGATGGCTCGTCCGTACTGGCTGCCGTTCTGAGCACCTGCCGTTGTTTGCAGCGATTTCACTTTGTCAGACTTCTGCTGCGGCAGCACGCCAGCAATCACACGTGTCTCGGGTATACCAACTTGTGAGGCCACTGCGCGTGCAGTCTCTTCGTTATCACCAGAGATAAGCCAGCACTGAATCCCCAGCTTCGTTAGCGTGTGGATAACTCCACGGCTCTCGGGTCTCAGCTCATCGGCAATGGCAAGCATGAGAATGACACCTTCATTCTTAAGTGCGAGCAAGATGACACTCTTGCCCTCGTGCTTCCAGCGCTGCAAGAGCCTTTGCTGCTCCTTCGTCACATCTGCGTGAGCCACTTCTTTGATGACCTGCTCGTTTCCAAGCACCGCAACCTTTCCCTCGTACTTCCCCGCAGTCACAGTGGCAAACATTCCGCGACCCTTGTCCTCAACCTGGATAATCTCTGAGCAACGAGTGCTTGTGACGCTGCGGCCCTTTGCATATTCGACTACGGCCGTAGCCAGCGGGTGGGTGCTGCCCATCTCTAAACGCGCTGCAAGCTGCACTGCCTCGTCGCTCTCGGCACCGGATGTGTCAGTGATGCGCAGCTCACCGCCCTTCGTGATTGTACCAGTCTTGTCAAAACAGAGCACATTCATGCGAGCACCTTCCTGGAAGGCCTCACCACCGCCGCGGGCCAGAATTCCATATTTGGCAGAAAGCCCGCTTCCAATGTATAGTGCAGTAGGAGCCGCCAAGCCAATACCGCAGGGACAGGCGACGACAAATGTAGCAATGGCAAACTCTGTGCTCCATAAAAAGTCTCGCGTGATTAAGTACCACAGCAGCCACACGAGAAGTGCCAGATAGGTCACGACGGGCACAAAGACACCCGTGAATTGCTCCACATACCTCTCAATAGGGGCGCGCTGCATCTGGCCACTCCGTACTGCCTCGACAATGTCGTCCAGCAGAGTGCCTTTACCTACAGCTGTGACTTTGAGGATCAGTGTTTGTTGACCAGAATTCAAGGTGCCTGCGAAAACCTCATCACCGACCTTCTTAGGCACAGGCAACGACTCGCCAGTGAGCATGGACTCATTTAGGTCCGATGCGCCGCGAATGACTTCACCGTCCACGGCGCAGCGGCCGCCGGGGTTCAGCGCGATCAGGTCACCCACGTCAATCAGCTCCAGGGGCAGAGTCTTCGACGTTTCAGAAGTGGAATCCCAGAGGTCCACCGTGTCGGGGCGCACCTTGGACACGAGCGACACAGACGAGGCTGTTTCGATCTTCGAGTAAATGTCGAGGTACCGGCCGACGAGTAAGAAGAACGTGAGGAATATGACGGAGTCAAAGTAGACGTCCTCACTGTGTGGGTCTATGATAACAACAGCAATGCTCGCCCAGTACGAAATCGAAGTTCCCAGAGACATTAACAAGCTCATGCTACCGAAGTGAAACATTCTCCTTCCTATGGGGCTCTGCGAGTGGATGAGAGCCTTGATTTCCTTGATAGCCTTGCGGTGGAACATGTCAGCGGCAAAAAAGTATACCGGCGTGGACAAAAGCAGCATGAGCTTGAAGTTGTGCATTTGACTAGTGAACATGAGGAAGAAGGTGGGCAGTGCAAAGACCGACACAAGCGCCAGCCTGCGCACAATGGCGCGCTTCTCGCCGTGCATGTTGTCTGCGGCCATCTGCTCCAGACTCTTGGGATGCACGATGGAGAACTCAAGGCCCGAGGTAGACTCCCGGACTTTACGCAAAATAGAGCGAATGGTAAGCCGAGGCGGAGTGGGCAGGTATGTGAACTTGACGTAGGGCGTGGACGTGGTTACGGGGTTCACGATCTCGACTGCATCACCATATGTGCGCAGAGCATCCATGACGTTATCCGGACAGCGCTCACAGTGGATCCCGCTTACTTCCAGCGTCACTGTGCGGGCCTTCGGCCGCGATTGAGCGGAGTGCAAGTCTGTGTAGTCGCCGACGACCTCTATGCCGTAGCCGACGTCCTCGACGGCCTCGATGATCTGCGAGTGGGGTGCCTTGCTCGTGGTGATGATTTCGGCCTTGCCATCTAAAGCCTCCACGCGGACTTCGCTCACGAACGGGAGCGCTTCCAAGGCGTGCTTCACGGATGTGGAGCAGGAGGAGCAGGTCATTCCACTCACTGAGGCCATGAGCTTGTACTGCTTGATGCTCTTGGCAGCCAAAGGCAGTATTTCCGTCAACGTGCCCTCGAAGCCGGCGTCATCAATGGCCGAAAGTACGCGCTCAACATCGTCTTTAGCGGGTAACAGCACGAACGCGGCGCCCTTTATGGGATCGACGGAAATGTCCAGGGCATTCGGCACGGCGTTCGAGATGGCTGTCGTGACCGAGGCGGAGCAGCTAGCGCAGCTCATGCCCTTCACGGAGAACAGCGCTCGGAACTCGGGCGCCGGCCGCGCGCTGTCCTCGGCATCGCTGTCCTCGGCATCGCTGGCGTCCTCTTCGTCGGCCCCGCAGGCCTCGCAGATCTCGGCGTGGTTCCGTTTCTGCTCGCTCAACGACAGGCGCGGCCTGTGGATCCAGGACTTCAGCTTCGAGAACGAGGACCGCTTAGAAGGCGTGGTGGGCTTTGTGGTTGTCGACGGCGACGCCGCCACAACGAAAGGCAATTGGTCCACGCTACGCACCTCGAACCCGTTCTCGACAAGCGTCTGCACTGCCTTGGCGACGTCGATGTCGTGCGCGTCGTCAGCCACCTGCACGATTTCGCGGTCCTGCAGAAACGTGACGACGGCGTCTGGGTCTTGCTCTTTGAACACAGAGCGCACGCTAGCCTCACAGGACGAGCAGTGAACGTTGTCCACCGTGAAGGTGTGAACAGGCATCACTTTAGAGGCCGCTGAATGGGCAGAACTTTGTGTGGAGTGTGGCCACAAAACCACTCGTTAGGGTAATTGCCGGTTAAATGACGCCCGCGTCCAGACGTAAGCAGGGCACCTGATCTAGGGTACTCGATCTGGACGCGTGCAGCAAAGGCAAGGGCACCGAGCACGGCGCACAGAGTGAAGGGCGTAACGAGAACATGGGAAGTGGCGCGCACGGCGCGACTAGGCGACCATCATTTCAGTGAACAGCGGAAGCCGCTCTGAGATTGCCCGGCACTACATAGTCAGCTGCGGCCTTTAAAACAGCTGTTGAGCTGAGGTCTCGGAGCTGAGCGGTGCACCTGAGCATATATAGTTGTTGTAGTGTTGTGGCGCAACCATGTAGAGTTTAGGAGGGCATGAGATCATGAGAATAACACTCGGCAAAACACTCGGCATTGGGATCAGAGCTGCAACGTGCTCTGATTGTGAACGTAAGCATGGCGGCATTCATTGAAGGGAGACGACGTGACAGGAATTAGAAACATACCTCGCACTATAATCAATTGACAAGAACTGTTTTGAATCTAGATAGTCTGAGAACTGAGTTTCTGTGCCCCTATACCACGCCGTGACTGAGGGCGCGGCTGGCCGCCATGATCAGCGCGCCGAGAAAAGCAGTAGGTATGTAGATCCTGCTGTTAAAAGGATGATAGCAATCGCCCGAACACTCGATTTAGAACACTCGATTTGGACCAATGTGCACGCAAAAAACGCTCGAACCACTTATTTCGCAACAACTATCTGTGTCAACATGCGCGCATGGCAGACTAAAGGGTCAAGGGATCTGCCACTAAAAGCTGATGAGAGCTGGTCAGTATCGTACGAGCTAATAAATGAAGCACTTCGAGAGAAAACACGCACTGCAAAAACAAAAAAAAAAAGCTGAGTTCGCCACAAATCTGACGCAGACAAAAAGGGGATTTCAGAAAGCTCAGAAGGACGAATGAACGTTTTGGACTGTAATGCAAGATAGCACACGGGGCTAGGGGCAACCTGGGCTGCGCCGTCAGCGGTATCGTGGAGAGACAGAGACTGTTGAGCCGCGACGCCGGCCGCCCCCTACCGCGCAGGCCCCAGCACGCACGTGTGTGATTGGCCAGCTTGCGCGCGTCTTGGGCACGCGCACGTGAGCAGGAGACCCAGCCAACTTGCCAGCGTTGTTGTTGATCGGGATTTCCACCTTATACTTTGAGTATTCCAATGTCGGTTCCGCAGTTTAAAGATATCACGAAGGCCTCCAATGACGTCCTGTCGAAGGACTTCTACCACCTGGCCCCGCTGACCCTCGAGGTGAGCACGGTTGCGCCGAATGGCGTCTCGTTCAAGGTCGACGGCCAGTCGAACCAGAAGGACCAGACGCTGGCCGGTAAGCTTGAGGCGAAGTACGCCGACAAGGCGACGGGTGTGACGCTGACGCAGGGCTGGCTCACGGCGAACGTGCTGAGCACGAAGGTCGAGGTTGCGGATGCGTTCACGCCGGGCCTGAAGGGCTCTGTCGACACGTCGTTCCTGCCCGAGACGGGCGCCAAGACGGCGAAGATCGGCCTTGACTACAAGCAGCGTGGCGTGAGTGCCAATGTTGTGGCCGACGTGTTCAAGAGCGCGTTCACAGGCAACATCGTTGTTGGCCAGAAGGGCTTCCTTGGCGGCGGAGAAATCGCCTACGACATTGGCAAGGGCGCCATCACGCGCTACTCGACGCAGGTCGGATATGTTGCTCCTACGTACACGGCGGCCATTGCTTCGTCCAACAACTTCCAGGTGTACACGGCGTCCATCTTCCACCGCGTTGACGTGGCCACGCAGATCGGCGCGCGCGTCGTGTGGGACTCGAAGCCGCCCACCGCAGGCAACGTCGGCCTGGAGGCTGCTGTCAAGCACTCGCTTGATGCCAGCGCCTTCGTGAAGGCGAAGCTCAACAACCAGGGCGTTGCCGCCCTCGCCTACAGCCAGGCCCTGCGCCCCGGCGTCACGCTGGGCGTTGGTCTGGAGGCGAACATCCAGAAGCTGAACGAGGCCTCGCACAAGGTCGGTCTGTCTCTCAAGTTCGCCGCCTAGGCGCGCCGCGAGCTCGGGCCGCCCCTCACGCATCCGCCGCACCTCTAATTAGACTCAGTAGAAGCAAGTGGTTATAATCCCGTGGCTTTGATTTAATTTAGTGCCTTTTTGACTAGCGCAGTGGCGAGGCGGCTCTATCTAAACACGCGCCGGCGTCGCGGCCGAGCCTGCTGCTCGTTGTCGTTGAATTCATTTCGTCGTGGAGATCATGATTGTTCTTGGAGCTTTTAGCGTGCCCACATCTGCGCGTGGGCGCTCGCAAGCACCCCTGATGCCAAATTGAGCCCGCGATTGAAGTCGGCGCTTGCTCTCGCGCTTGCTCTCGCGCTGGTGCACTGCCGCGGAGCATTCACCGGAACATCAAGTAAAGCAGCCCCGCACCAGCCGCGGCCGCGCTGGCCACCTTGGCCATGAAGGACGTGCCCGCCTTGGCCGGGTCCGACGGGCCCTGCTTCCCCACGGACGCCGTGGCGGCAGACATGCGCTGCGCCGGCGTGCCGGGCGTGCGCGCCGCCTGCTGCTTGTACTGCTCCCAGCGCTGGTGGCCCTGCGAGTGCCGGTCGAAGTTGAAGTGCGGCACGTCGTCGGCGCGGCTGTAGTTTGTGTGCCGCGGCCGCAGCGGGTCCAGCCGCGAGTTCGACCGCTCCTTGTGCGCGTTCGCCGTCTTCCACCGCAGGTTCGGGTTGTACTGGTACCCAGAGGCGCCGGGCCGCCGCCGCTCGCCCTCCCAGGTGCGGCCGGAGTGGTAGCCCTGCGGCTGGCGCACGGCCTGGCCCATTGACCGGTCGAACTTCTGCCGCTCCGTCTCGTTGGACAGGATCGTGTACGCGGCCGTGATCTGCTGGTACCGCTCGGGCGCGGCGTCGCTGTTGCGGTCCGGGTGGTACTTGCGCGACAGCTCGAAGAACTGGCGCTTGATCTCCTGCTGCGTCGCGTTCACCTTCACGCCAAGCACCTCATAGTGGTTCTGGGCCCCGCAGATCGCCGACGAGCTAAACTGCCGCGTCGCGCGTGTCACGAATGGCATTCGAGGGTCGTCGGATTCTCGCCGGGCCTCACACTAACTGCTCAAACAGTGGGCCGTCGAGCTTAGGAAGAAAGGCGCAATCAGTGGTAGTCGGACGTGAGGTGCTGGCTGACGTACTACATAATCAATTAAGTCGACACAGGCGAACCGCCTCGCAGGCCAGATTTGAGCAGCTACGAAAAATGGCGCGCATTCGTGACGTTTGCTAGGCTCGCATTTGATACTAGAGATCAGTTGGGAAAAGTTAGACTGCCTGATATATGCTGGGGTTCCGCCACAAAGACACAATTGACTCGCTAACATTTAACTGCGACGTCGACGACTAAAATGGCGGTGCCGGATAAGCTCCAATTGTCAAAGCATTAGTAGCAGACCGTTGGCCGTTACGTCTAAAGTAGTGCTTCGTCTAAACAGGTGCCTCATTAAAACGGGTGCTTCGTCTAAAGTGGTGCTTCGTCTTAAGTGGCACTTCGTCTAAAGTGGCACCTCATTAAAACGGGTGCTTCGTCCAAACAGGCGCCTCATTTAAACGGGTGCTTCGTCTAAACTGATGCGTCGTTTAAACAGGTGCCTCATTTAAAGTGGTGCGTCGTCTAAACAGGTGGCTCATCTAAACGGGCGCCTCTCAGCTAAAGTGGTACTTCATCTCAAGAGTGCCTCATCGAAACTGTAGTTCATCTAAGTAAGGCGCAAAGGCTCAGCAATACCCGAAAAATCTCATGCAGCCTCATAATAAGGCCAGCTGAGCTTAGATACCTTGTCAACATCTATTTACTCATCATTATTCGTTCCATAAGTACATTGCAGTCTACGCAATATTGCGCCTGTCACTCGTCTCAGTCTCAGAGTTGGCCGCTGGAAAACACAGTGCTTTTGGATGGCGCCTGTGTTCAGGCAGATCAGATCTTGTACGAGGCGGACGGATCAGTGCTCAGGCTGAGGCTGTCCTCTATGTCTTCAACAATCCTGTAGATCGCGTCGATGCGGTTGCCGTGCTCTCTGTCGTCGCGGAACCGAAGGAACCGCCAACGCCCGCTCGCGTCCTTCGTGACCTCCGCAATGCGATAGTTCAACCCGGCGTCCTCAGCCTTCCATTCTTCCCACTCAGCATCGGTGAGGTATAATTCGCCGTAGTCGCATTCAAGCTTCCCCGTCCACACTAAGAGCGTGACCGTGGGCTTTGCGAAATAGTCAGGTTCCTTTGTCTCGTCGTCATAGTCGCCAAAGTCCAGTCGCACCGCAAAATCCGCCGGCTTCCACTTCAGCTCGTGCTCGACGCCGTCGCTCATGTACCGCGCTGGGGTGCTGGGTGCAGAGGCTTTGCTTTTGTTGTGGCGCTGTTGTCTCCTGGGTATCCAATCAACCCGGTGCGACTTGGTTTTCATCACGAGATAGAAGTTCAATGCAGCGGCGGCTTCCCTGTCCTGAGCTATGTACTGCGAGAACGGTGAGGCAATTGCCTTCTCAAGAATTAAGAGCCGTTCTTCCAATTTGCGGTCAGCCAGCTGCCTTCCCTGATGCACCAACAGGTCGCACATGAGAAAACGCATCTTGTCGTCTGTGGTCAAAACCAGCTCGCCATCAATTATTGTTTCCGCCTGATACGCTTTCTTGAAGTCTTTCTCCGCCGGTACATGGAGATTCTGAAGCCGCGTCACTCTGCGGTTGCGCGTAATAAGATAGTTGCACTCCGCATGGCTTCCATCTTCGCCCCGCTCTTCAGAAACATAGAGGAAACACTTAAGACCGCTGGGCAGGACACGGCTTCCTTCGGTCAACGTTTCGATGCGGTCCTGCGGAAACCGCGCGAGCCAAGCATGCGAAAGGCTGGGCTCCAAAAGACGCATGATTCTCGCCATGATGTCTTTGGAGCACTCAGGCGACACCGCTGTGCCCCCTGATGGATAGAAACAATCCGCCATTCGCACCGTGGTTAGTTATTGCTTTTCGCGGCGAAGTTGGCCGCCGCGTCATTTAATGTCCGCGTGAGCCCCTTATATCACCCGCCACGCGCGATAAGCAGTTGCGCAGTGTGACTACGGCGTTCTCGTTGCCAATCATGTCACGTTGGCAATGCCTGGTGGCCAGGGTAGAGGAACAAAAGTTCGGCACTGCTGCTATCAGCCAGGGGGGGTGATGGGCTCAGTCATTGACGTGTGTCGCGATTCGTGCCCCGAGGCTTCCTCCTTCCACCCTTAGACCAATTGACTCGGCCTCTTCACTTTACTGATTCTCGGCCCCCGACTAGGGCTCACAATGTCTGCCGGTTTGTTCGCGATCTTCGCATTTACCGCTTTGTGTGCGGCGCCGCTGCTAGCTCCCAAATCTAAACCCCGCAGTATTAGCACGCACTCAGGTGTGGTTAGGCTCGATGGTTAGGTTATTCTACGCCCGAGAATGCAGATTTTCATGCGCGCTTCACGTGCCGTAGGCGAAGCCAAAGCTAGCCAGGAAGCAGCTACCGAATGAGGTGAGAGTGGTGATGATTCGCTTGCTCTCTCAGTTTTGGGATGTGGGAAACCAAGAAGCGAAACCGCATTCGAACTGGAAAGCCGATAACCTTGTCTATATATCACTAGTTATTTTGGCTGGCGCCTTCACGTTTGCTCGGGTTCGCTCTGAGAGGGTTCCACGTACGTCATGTCATCGAATTAAGTACTCGGTTCCGAGAATGTGGTTGCACCGTACCCTAGACGCACCTTTGTGATACGAGGGTTCAGCACACATGTGCTTCGGTATCGTGCGTGACTGCAGACTGCAAGAGCCACCTTCGCTAACTTACTGATGTATCTTTTTTGTGGCCTAGCCATGATGTAGTTGACTGCTAAGGGAACAATGAAGCGACTGACCCCGTTACCTGGTTTTGAAGACGCACACGGTCTATCCCGCCTCAGTGGCTCACGCTTCAATCAATAATCAAACCTTGAGCATATCGATGGTATTTAAAACATAGCCATGTAGACTGCAATACCTGCGTTGCCGCGTAGACGCCAATCATGCACGGCAGCACGCATCCTGCGTGTGATGTCGAGTCGCTCGCTAAGAGAAGTGCTCTCGTTAGTGAGGCCGCGATTCCTGGCAACACCGCTAACAGTGCGGACAGCAGCTATGCTTCGAGTTCTTCTCTCAGTTCCTCGCGCGAGTCCATCTTATTAGAGAAAACGTCACTGCACCTTCTTGAACACCTCGAGCTATTCAGTGAAGGCAGCTTGAGCAGCAGGGATCTAGAAATCATTGACGAGCATATAGACGACCGCACTTTAGACGAGGCCCTGGATGTTCTCCGTACAACGTTGGTCGAACATAATGATGACCCCTGCCTTCCGCCCTCCCGGTACGAAGCAATACATGCACTGGTGAATTGTGATTCCATGCCAGAGGCCTCCATGGATGCAGAAAGATGGCAGGCTGTGGTGAAGTTCGAGGCATTTCTCATCGAGGAATGGTCCATCTACCCAGAAGTGCGCGCAGTGACAAGGCCTTTAGACGAGCTTGACCCTGAAAACTACGACGGCCTGCACGTGTACTTGATCGCCATCCTGTGGTCCTGTGCCGGCTCCTGCCTCGCAACGTTTTTTGCTGTGCGGTTTCCAAGTATCTCCCTGGGAAGTGTCGCCCTGCAAGTGCTCATTGCCTACACAGGGCACGCCTGGGTAAAACTTCAACCGCAGAAGATGGCGATTCCGTTCTGGTGGTCAAGGAGTTCTGGGTGGAAACACTGGAAGATTCACAACCGCGGCTTTTGGCTGTTCAAGGAGCAAATGCTCGCAACACTCACCATGTCGTGTGGCGCCAGCGCGCCCTATTCACAAGATGCCATCATTTCTCAATCCAATGAGTATTTTTACGGCATGCCCGGGGCTGGCTCCTTCGGCTATATAATTTTACTTACACTGTCCTCACAGTTGATGGGGTTTGGAGTGGCCGGGATTCTGCGGAACTTTCTTGTCTATCCGGTGCGGTGCGTCTGGTACGCAGTTCTGCCAAGCATCGCGCTATCACGCACGCTCGTGGAGACTGACACGCGTGAGACAATTAATGGCTGGTCCTTGCTCCGCACAGAGTTTTTCTGGCTGTTTACAACGGCCTTTTTTGCCTGGTACTGGGTCACAAATGTGCTGTTTACGGCCTTAGCCTACTTTGACTGGATGGCATGGATATCGCCTTCGATGCTAAACCTTGAGGCATTAACAGGCTGCATCTCGGGTATGGCTATCAATCCGGTGCCAAGTTTCGACCCGTCCATCTTTAGCGTCGATGCGATGATTACTCCCTGGTACGCAACCGTGAACTCCATTGTTGGGACACTGATCGGTGCAATCGCCATTATTGTAATCTGGTATACGAACGTTCGCTGGACTGCTTATTTGCCCATCAACACAAACGGCATTTATACTAACAATGGCACGCGCTACAAAGTAAGCGAAGTCCTGAACGATCGAGGACTGCTTGACCCGGCCAAATATCAGAGCTATTCTCTGCCGTTCTGGTCGGCTGGCAATCTTGTAGTTTATGGTTCATTTTTCATGATCTATCCGGCGCTAATTGTGTACGCGATTCTGAACTATGGAAGCATTCTGGCCAGATCGTTCAAGCTTTTCGCGAGATCGCTGCTTAAATCAAGTGGCGCAGCGCTGGCTTCTCATCATGACCGGTTTTCCCGCTCGCAGCGACGGTACAAAGAGGTTCCAGAATGGTGGTTTCTCGCGATAATGGCCGGTAGCCTTGGCATGGCCGTTGCCACAGTGGAATATTACGGCTTCACGAATACACCGGTTTGGACAATTTTCTTTGGAGTCGCCCTGAGCGTCGTATTCATGGTGCCTATTGGCTACCTTGGAGCCACAACTAACACAACGTTCACGATCAACGTTCTGTATGAGCTGCTTATTGGGGTCATGCTGCCCGGCAACGGCAATGCGCTCATGGTTTCGAAGGTCTTTGGCGCGAACTTTTTATCACAGACAGACTCATATGTGACGAGCCAAAAGCAGGCGCATTACTGTGGGATTGCACCACGGCCCTTGTTCACAGGCCAGATTCTGTCGACGCTAGCAAACACATTTGTGCAAGCAGCGCTCATCTCATGGCAGGCAAACGGTGGCATTCCAGACCTGTGTAACCCCGCAAATCGTGATAGGATGACATGTTTAAACCAGCGCACGTACTTCAGCGCGGCTGTCCAATGGGGGACGATTGGCCCGCGCCGCGTTTTTGAAGCTCTGTACCCGACCATGAAGTGGTGCTTCTTGATGGGGGCTGCCTTTCCTATACCGTTATGGGCTGTGCGCAAATTCGCGCGTCACCGAGCCGGCAAAATGCGCCTACAGAGCACGCGGCTGCTGCGGGCCTTGGGGACCGTTAACGAAATGGTCATTTTGTCGGGCGCCCAGTCATGGGCGCCAAGCAATTTCATGTACACACTGCCGCCCGTGTACATTGGATATGTCTTTCAAGTCTGGGTCAAGAAGCGCTACCCGCGGTGGTGGGCCCGGTACACGTATATTTTGTACGCGGCAATCAATGTTGGGACTGGCTACGCGGCCCTCATTGTGTTTTTCGCTACTCAGTATACACACCCAGTTTCCGTGAATTGGTGGGGCAACACCGTGTACGCGACGACAAGCGATGCCACCCAGACGGCCATTCGGCTGCCGCTGCCAGCGTCTGGCCATTTCGGGCCCGTTCCAGGCACGTATCCTTGAGCAACTACGCGCGGGCATAGATTTGAGAAAGTAAACAGGTGAAAGTTAAAAAAAAAAAGCTAGTAGTAAAAAGAAGGTATGAAAGAAAAAGGCTCAGTCACCTTACTGACTTTTTAAATGTGCGGCCCAGTGGCGGCAGTGGGACCGATGTGGGACGACGCAGTCCGGCAGGTTAATAATCCAACTTAGTCGCCATCAACGCACATCCGGAAGGTGGATGCTAGTAACAGTCTTGCCACCATGGCAAATACTGCACAGGGGGTAGAAGACCCGGCAATCGATGATCTATGTCACAGCATTGAGGAAGGGCTCGAAGAGTCTAGCGACCAGAGCGACCTCGAGATCGTGGAAGTCCGCAACAGTGCCATGCAGCCCGAGACGGCGCGACACGCGACCGAGGATTTGAAGTCGCTGCGATGCCCCATTTGCCTAGAGACCCCTGAGATCGTGGCTGTGGCTGCCTGCGGGCACGCGTATTGCCACGAGTGCGTCTTCACGGCTCTGAGCTCATCAAACCGGGCAACGTTGCGCGACGGCGAGTGCAGCCTGTGTCGCCAGCGCGTGCGCTACGACCAGACGATATACATGGAGCTCAAGCTTGGTGCAGGCGGTAGAGCAAGCGCATGACGCACCGCTAACAGGAACCGTCCTCACGGCTCCAATTTAAGCCCATATTCATACGCCTTACTGGCTGGATAATAATGTGTACTGGGCAGTAATCATGATCTGAGTGCCAGGAACACACGTAGCATGGCAGGGCGAGGTCGAGTGAACATAATGGTGAAGAGGTTTTCTACAAGTAGAGGACTCGACTCTTGAACAGGCATGCAGGCTTGCAGGCCCAAAACCGGGCTTCAAGACCGGGGGGCCTTACGCTCCAATGGTTAAGTGATGGCTAAGTATTATTCATGCTTTTGATTTTGCTTCTATTTACACGGTTTTTATGCTTTTTCTATTGCAGGCTGCCCGACGAGGCGCTCAGGCACGACTTCAGCTGGTCCATGTACCACTGGCACACGCGAATGTCGCCGTTGTTCTGGTCCATGCACTGAGTGAGGTTGCGAGCGTCGACCTCGCACGCGGCGGAGCCCTCGCTGGCCTGGTTCTGCAGCGGCTGGGTCTGCAGCGGCTGCTGCTGGGCCTGGTCGTAGGGAACCTCGCGGCTGCCGCCGCCGAACAGCGACGAGACGCCGCCGGCGATAGTGTGGCCAACAGCAGAGCCGACGGCAACGCCAGCGGCCGTGGAGGCCATCTGGCTGAACATGCCTGGCTGGCGCTGCTGCGTCTGCGCGGGCGCGTGTTGTTGCGGCACATGGGCCGGCGGGGCCATGGTGTGAGCAGAGCGTGTCTGCTGGCGCGGGGCCGCGGGGGCGGATCTTCCACGGGAACGAGGCATTGTTTCGAGTAAAGTCGGTGTTTAGTGGCGATGTGCTCGTCGCCGGGCACATATTTATACATTTTAGGAGGGGCGAGAGGGTTGGCACGTGACAGAGAGGGTCCGCCGGCCGGAGCGAACCGCAGAGAAGATTCTAAACGACGTTCGTAAACAAGCATCAAAATAACAAGTATTTACACGAGTTCGATCACATTGAGTGCTGCGTTTTGTATATTTAACGCCGCCGTTCTCTACAGTTATTACTCGGCTACTGCGATTCACATTCAGGCGTTCCACCCGCGCGACGCCAGGCTGCACGTATCGCGGCGCTCCACACGTGATAAGATTCACCCAATTGTATGGCTTTCAATGAAGCGCGCAGAGCACCACAACTTGGAAATTCCTAGGACTTGTGAGGATGCTCAGGACGCTTAAAGCTTTGCCGAGATGGCGGGCAAGTGCGTCGCGCGTGAGTCCGCGGTTGCTGCACTCCGTGAGCAACGAGTCTGACCACAAAGCGCAGCGCATCCCGGGCGGGCAGGATATCCCGATCGGCGCGCCCGTGGACCCCGAGTGGGGCCGTTCGACGGTGACGGAGGACCTGTCGATGCGGCAGGAGGCAGAGCCGAAGGAGAATAAGATCCGGCACTTCACGATCAACTTCGGCCCGCAGCATCCTGCCGCGCACGGTGTGCTGCGACTCATTTTGGAGCTCAACGGCGAAGAGATCGTGCGCTCTGACCCGCACATCGGGCTGCTACACCGCGGCACCGAAAAGCTGTGTGAATATAAGACATATAACCAGGCGCTCCCGTACTTTGACCGCCTGGACTACTGCTCCATGACCGTGAACGAGAGCGTGTTTTCGCTGGCCACGGAGAAGCTGCTGAACGTGGAGGTGCCGCTGCGCGCGCAGTACATCCGCACATTGTACGGCGAGCTGACGCGCATCAGCAACCACTTGATGAGCGTGTTGTCGCACGCCATGGACGTGGGTGCCTTGACGCCGTTCTTGTGGGGCCTCGAGGAGCGCGAGCGCATCATGGAGTTCTATGAGCGAGTAGCCGGCGCGCGCATGCATGTGGCGTATGTGCGTCCCGGCGGCGTGTCGCAGGATCTGCCCGCGGGCTTGCTGGACGACATTTATCGCTGGGCGACGCAGTTCGGCGACCGCATCGACGAGGTCGAGGAGATGCTGACGGAGAACCGCATGTGGAAGCTGCGAACAGTGGACATCGGCACTGTGTCGGCCGACGAGGCGCTCAGCTACGGCCTGACCGGCGTCATGCTGCGCGGGTCAGGCGTGCCTTACGACATTCGCAAGTCGCAGCCCTACGATGCGTATGATAAGGTCGACTTTGACATTGCCGTGGGCACGCGCGGCGACTGTTACGACCGATACCTTGTGCGTATGGCCGAGTTCCGGCAGAGCCTGCGCATCATCGAGCAGTGCTGCAACCAGATGCCGGATGGACCGCACAAGGTGGAGGACTGGAAGATCTCGCCGCCGCCGCGCGAGGAGATGAAGACGGATATGGAAAGCCTGATCCACCACTTCCTGTGGTTCACGAAGGGCGTTGCCGTGCCCCCCGGCGAGACGTACACGGCCGTCGAGGCGCCGAAGGGCGAGATGGGCGTGTATCTCGTCAGCGACGGCAGCGAGCGGCCGTACCGCATGCACATCCGCGCGCCGGGGTTCACGAACCTGGGCGCACTCGACCAGATTGCCCGCAACCACTTCTTGCCGGACCTTGTTGCCATTATTGGAACCATGGATCTTGTGTTCGGCGAGGTCGATCGCTAGACGCGACGCCAATGTAGAACGAACGCCAAGACGGCGCATGGAAAAGAGTAGTGAACAGTAAGTTTATAGGCAATAATTTAATAAAAAAGAAGCACACAGACACTAGCGCGGCATTGCTGAAGCTGTGCTTTCGGGAGCCTCAGAGGGGCACAGCCCTTGAGGTCAGGGGCTAAAAAACTCCACAGCCAAGAAGGCCACCGACCAAGGAGGTTAACGACCAGGAAGGTTAACGACCAGGAAGGCTAACGACCAAGAAGGTTAACGACCAAGAAGATCAACGGCCAAGAAGGTCAACGACCAAGAAGATCAACGACCAAGAAGGTCAACGACCAAGAAGGCTAACGACCAAGAAGGTTAACGACCAAGAAGATCAACAACCAAGAAGGTCAACGACCAAGAAGACCAAGAAGACCAAAAAGACCAACGACCAAGAAGGTCAACGGCTAACAAGGCTAACGACCAAGAAGATCGACGGCCAAGAAGGTCAACGGCCAATGAGGTCGTCGAGGTACGCGCTGGGGGGCCGTAGCTTTTTGGCGCGCGCTTGCGCCGCCGCCGCCTGCGGCGGTTGCTGCTGGGCATAGCCTGCCGTGTGCAGCGTGTCGGTCGACATCGTGGCGTGCTGCATCATCGAGCTGCGCCCGGTGTGTTGTACGGACAGCCGCGGCGGGTTGTGTGCGGGCATTTGCAACTGCGACTGCGACTGCGATGGCGGCCGCGTGTCCGCGGACGACGGCAGGGACGCCGACAGCAGCGACGGCGCCTGCTGCTGGTTGTAGTAGCCGCTGGGCAAGAACGAGACGCGGTTCGAGCCCGCGCCGGACGGCAGCGCCGCGCCGTGCGTGAGCACCTCCGTCGTCGGGCTGAAAAAGCGGCCCTGCTGCTGGGCCTCGCGCACGCGGTCGGCTTGCGACTTTGGCCGGCTCTTCTTGGCCTTCGTCTTCGACCGCGGGTTCAACGGCACGCCCACCGGGTGCAGACGCGGGCCCTTCTCGTCGGCCTCGTCGAGCTCGGCCACAGGGTCGACAAACGGCCCGCCGTACTCACGGTCAACGGCCGTGAACCGAGCCTCGTTGTTCGTGGCAGCACGGTGCGCGGCCCACAGCGCCCACACCCGCCACAGCAGGATAATGACAAAGATCCCCAGCAGGATGGATCCGAATATGATGAACAGCGAGCCCTCGGGGAGGGTTGTCACCGACACAAAGGGGTTCCCCGAGGCGCTTGGGATTGTTGGCGTGAAGGCCATGTTTTCTGAAGGCCCGCGCTTAGCTGAGTCGAATGCAAGAAGCGCGTGGCTGGGAGGGGGTCCTGTCGAGTGAGAGCCGGGGTTACGTGCTCGTGCTTTTGCTCGTGCTCGTGCTCGTGCTTGTGCTCGTGCTCGCAGGCTAACCAAAGTAGAGCTCAATTTAGTTCTGCTGCTGAGGGCAGCACGGGCGACACTGGGAACACGGGCAAGGGTGCGCGGGCCCGTGGCTGAGTCACGCGGTGGGCCCGCGTCGTCGTCGCGTGCACTGAAACAGCTACCGCGCTCTCTGTGATAGTGCGCCTAGCACAATTGGCCCCGCCACGCCCAGCAGAGCTCGGCGCCGCGGAAAGAGTTAACTCGGCGCCATGGCCCGCGCCGGTTCTGATGCAGAAAGCGAGCTGGACAGGCTGGACGCGCGCGCGGACGCGGTAGCGCTGCAGCTCAGCGACAACGAGGATGAGTACACGCCGAGCTCGGCGCCGAGCGAGTCGGAATCAGGCTCGAGTGGCTCCGCACGCGTAGGAGTGGCTGCTGCTGCCGCATTCGTGCCGCGCAAGCGCGCCGCGACTCCACAGAGCACAGGCACTCCGCCCCCCAAGACGCAGCGCGCGCGCACGCCCGTGGAACGCGGCCTGGGGGTAAACCGCGGCCTGGGGGTAAACCGCGATCTCGAGGAGGACGACGATGTGCTTCGCGCAGCAAGCTGGCGCGACCTGGAGGACACGCGCAAGTTTCTCGAGAGCGACCACCGCGAGCGATTCAACGTGCTCATCTCGCGCTGGGAGGGCGTGGACGACGGCGACGATATAGATCTCAACACGGGCCGCATCGTGCTCAGTAAGGGCCATCTTGAAGCTCTCGCGCCGCAGAAAAACATGGCGTTTTTCGACGACAGCGACGAAGACGACGAGGACGACCCGGGGGCCGAGGACGACGCTGTTGCTGCCAAGCGGAGCTCTCTCGATGGCGGCATAGACCCTCTATTCGTGGTGTGCCAGAAGCCGTCGCTGCTGCTTGATATGGCTGTGAATTGTTTGCGTTAGCGGCAACTGCCGCTGGGAATCTTAAGCAGTGGGTGCTTGGCAACACAATAGGCGCTTTGTCGAACTTGCAGGAAGCCATAATCGCGGGTCCGACGCTCACTACATAGATCTAGCTTCCATGCTATGAACCGGCTCAACTATTGCTAGCGCTGAGTGTAATATTCTTGACGTAACTTCGTGTGTCCGCGGCGGTTTTCCCGCAAGACGAGAGGAAGTCGAAAAAGGTAGCATTTCATCCTTCCAACCTGGCTTGAGGAGCACGCTTATCCGGAAGAAGATGCACAAATCGCCGGTACTTTTGTGTGCGAAAAAACGTCGACGTCCACACGATCTACAAAAGTGTGCACACGCTGCGCTCGCACAACATGGATACCCAGTCTTTAAACCCTTGTTTTCTCGACCGTGGGCGGGGAATAGCGGATGCGAGAATTTAGGGAGACAATAACTGCACTAAACTATTGACGAACTGCGTCACTGGCTTGCGAATCTGGCCCGCAACGTCACATCGCAAATAAGAAAGTGCGCAAAGCCTACATTCCTCCGAGTATCAACAGTGCCAATGTGAAGAAGGAGCAGGGCAAGTAAAGGCCAAGCCGAACAGCATACTCTCCCTCAAGACACAGTGTGACGGCCCTACCATGATACAGAAGTAAGCAAGTCAATTTTAATCGCTTGAGTGCAATTGGAGCGAGACTCTTGTTGTCTTCAGAAGGCCCTATGGCAGGAATCCTCGTCCGATGCACATCCATCATCTTTGCGCTGAGCTCGCACCGCGAAATTCCGTTCCCACTCGCGGCAAGAGTACTTAGTACGACAAAAATTCCATGAGACCACGCAACTGATCCTAAAATATGGCGGGATTGCCAAGGACGCAGTGTGCAACTCTGTTGCCAAAAGCTCTACGTTCAACTATCTGGAGCCAATGAATCCCTCGGCGCACTGGTGCGGAAGTTTGTGTGCATCGCTCGAAGTGGTCCGGGCAAGGGTTACGTGCAGGGCTTTTTCAGGCGGCGGCGGCGGCGACACCTCAACGGTCTGTCCGCGAACGAGGCCACGGATACAATGATTGGAGACATTGTCGAGCGCGACTCGAGCACGAGCACACCCAAGGAGCCGCGGCCAAAGCCGGCCGGCCAGAGCGCGCCGCGAAAGCGCTGGGGCGAGCGACGGCGGCCCGTTGTCTTAGATCCCAGCGCGCAGCAGCAGCAGCGAGGGCCTGCGGCGCGGCCCGCACAAGCTGCGCCAGGCAGTCAGAACGCCGCTAGAAAACCCGCCGAGGCAACAGCAGCAGCAGCAGCAACAGCAGCAGCAGCAGCAGCATCAGCAACAACAGCTGCCCCACTAAGTGACGCGGAGCGCATGCATCTGGAAAACATTCGCCGCATGCAGCAAATGACGCCCGAGCAGATCGAGCAGGAGCGGGAAGAAATATTCAGATCAATGGACCCGGGCGTGCTGCAAAGTCTTCTGCGACGGGCCGAGCTCAAAGAGCAGGAGGCCGAGCCCCCCAAGGCGCCGGCGCCGCAAAAGAAAGCAGGGCCGTCGGTGTTCCAGAGCCAGCGGTTGTCCAAGGGCGCCACGCTGGACGAGGATGAGGTAGACGATTTGTTAGGCGTCAACGCGCCCCAGCCAGCGGCCAAGAGCGAGCAGGCGCCGCCGCGCGAGGCCGACGAGCACACACAGGAGGCGGCCCAAGAAGAGCCAGGGCCTCCCGAGTCCAGCGTGCACTTTCCGCCGGCGCCCGAGGAGCTCAGGAAGTACTTTCCGGACCTGCCTGTCGAGACGGAGAAGCTGGCGTGGATGCAGCCCATTGCCGACGAGGAGGAGCAGGAGTACTCGGACCAGCTTGTGTCTGTTGCGCCCAGCGAGCTGCGCTTCGACTTCAACGGGAACCTCGTGACGCCGCGCGTGAGCCGGCTCATTGACGCGTCGCAAGGCCTGCACCACCACGGCGACGCGCCCAGCGCGGCTGGATACACACTGCCCGAGCTGGCCCATCTCAGCCGCAGCTCGCACCCGGCCCAGCGGGCCATGGCCATCCAGACCGTGGGCCGTGTGCTGCACAAGTTCCGACTGCGCAAGTTCGCCAAGTCTTCCGAGCTGCAGGAGGGCCTCGACCGGCTCATCAAGGCCACGCGCATCATGGAGACGCTGGAGGAGGCAGCCGACGAGCGCACGCGCAGCCTGACCGTGCGAACCTACGCCACGGAGGCGCTGTGGCTGGCCAACACGAGCCCGCCGAAACCCGCATCCTAGATACTTTTTACATACGTAGTGGAGCCCCGATCTAGGCGTCTTTTCTTATCGGGTTCGCACAGCAGAACCCGCATCTGCGGCGCCGACTCCCGCCTCGTGCATGCGCGAGCGTCTGCACACTCTCCGTGATAACCTGGCGAGCACGCTCGCCGGGGCCGCCCTACCGCCACACTGCATCCCATCGTGCGCGAGCGCCCTCGCCACAGCGCAGAGTCATGTGACCGGCAAGAGGAGTGTCATGCGCCAGCTATGCAATTGACTGCGCCTTAGCATGCACGATCGAGATTGCTGGCAACCCTCAAGCCTCGCACCTAAGCGCTGTCATCGACGTTCCTGCGTGCCGCATGTGGGGAACGGTTAAGCCAGCCCGACGTGTTTCAAAACGTGCACTGCCTCCTCCGCCTCGGCCAGGCGGTCGAACAGACAGCATCTCCGGTTTCATCTCGAGCGTGGCTTCATCTTGCTCCCCGCGCGGAACGGGTTGCTATGCTGTTCCGCGTAGAGCAACTAAGGCCGGTGCTTAAGGCTGGCACTGCTCCACTCGCGCCCACTGATCGTGTCCCCCGGTCGGCGGCCTTGCCATGCCAGCGCGAACGTTGAGATGGGGGCCTGCGTGGCGATGCAGGCGCGGTGTAGGCCTGCCTCAGGCGCTGCGGGCGCGCTTGTTTCGCTCCGCTTTGTCCGCGATCTCAAGCTCACGCATGAAGGCGGTGCCTGGCCCTGCTGCGACGCACTCTGTGGGTGTCGCTCGAGCTCGCTAGCTGCGGGTCCTCGGAGAAGCATACGTAAGAGGGTCAGGGTGGCGAGGCTAAGTTGTGTCGCTTAGTCTCCCAAGGGAAAGGGGGGAACAACCGGCCGCGCGTCCGCACGGCCGCTGGCAAGCATTTGCTACGAGCATGCCTTGGTCGGCTGAGGCTCGCCCGCCTGTGAGGAGTGCAGTGCAGTGCTGCGAAATCAGCATTGACTGGTTGCCGAATGTGCCCGTACGCGAGTGGCACATGCGTCAAATGCCATGCGTTGAGGCTGCGGCATGCGGCGGAGCTGCGGCCCGATCCATCAGAAAGCCCGCACTCCAAGGCAGAACCCTAGGCCCGCCCGTGCCCAGGCTAAATTTTTGCTACATATGTAATGCACCTGCAATGCTGATTCCACCACCCCCCTTCCCCCTTTACCCAAGCATCTGGCAGAGTTCGCGTGGAACCACCGTGTAGCCAACGACGAGTGCAAGAAAAGTAGACAGATTTAGCTACTCGAGGCTCTCCACCGTTACAGACCTTCACAAACGTTTTTAAACGCGCACGTGTCTGCCCATAAAGCAACGATCAAACCGCCTCTGCCGCAAATATATCTGCTGCTTTCACGATACCTGACTTGACTTCCACACTGTCTCCACACTGAATACTATGTATCAATACCCACAAAGTGTTCCCGAAGGGCAACGTCCGCCGCAAGAAAATTTGCCCCCATACTACCAGCAGAGGGCTGCGGAACAGCAGCGGTTTGGTCCTGCCCCAAGTGCACAACAACAGGGCCAGCAGCAACAGCAGCAGCAACAGCAGCAGCAGCAGCAACAGCAGCAGCAGCAGCAACAGCAGCAGCCCTCGACAGTGCCCAGCGCTCCGAGCCAGCCCACTCCGCAGGCGACTCCACAGCACAACCAGGCCCTTCCGCAGCCGCGCCAGACGTCGCAAGTTGGACAGCAGCAGCAGCCCCCCCAGGGAACCCAGTCGCCGTACTATAACCAGCAGCAATACAGCTACTACTATCAAATGCCGGTGCCAGCGGAGCAGGGCCAAGCGCAGCCTAGTGGCGATCGATATCAGGCCGCGGGACTCTACGGCTATGGCAGCGGGTACCCGAGCGCGCCTAGCGCGCCCGCCACGCGGCCACCCTACCCGTATCCTTACGGAAGCGACGCAATGATGATGATGTACCCCCCTCAGCAGCAGCCGCAGCCGCAGCAGAGCCCGCACATTGCGGCGCAGCGCGGCGTCTACGCCACGGCACCAGGCCAGATCCGGGGCCAGCAGCAAGTGAGCGCGCCGGGTCAACCGCAGCCTCTGGCTCCTGTACCGATGCCACGCACAGCCCCGGGAACGCCGGGGCAGATGCATCGCGCGACGGTCTCGACGCATCTCAGCGCCATTCCGCCTACCATGCCAGTCACAGATCCAACCGGCCAAACAGCGCCGCCCGGAATCAAGCCGCGCGTCACGACGACGCTGTGGGAAGATGAGGGCACAACCTGCTTTCAAGTGGAGGCGCGAGGGTTCTGCGTGGCGCGCCGCGAGGACAATGATATGATTAACGGTACAAAACTGCTCAACGTTGCCGGCATGACGCGCGGCCGACGTGATGGCCTGCTAAAGGGCGAGCGCAACCGCCATGTCGTTAAGGCTGGCGCCATGCACCTGAAGGGTGTGTGGATCCCATACGAGCGGGCCTTGGATTTCGCAAATAAGGAGCGCATTGTGGACCTGCTGTACCCCCTGTTTGTCACTGACATCAAGAGTGTTTTGTATCACCCGAGCAATCCGGAAATGCGACATGAAGCCTCGACGGCGTCGCAACCCACGCCTACATCGCAGCCATTAGGACAGCCAGCTCCCATGCAAGCTGCGCCTCAGGCCCAGCCCGACGCTACTGCACCGCAGGCTCCCCAATCTGCAGCGGACGGGCAAAGCCTGCCACAGCTACCAGCTATGAACGCTGTGCCGCACATGCAGCCCGGGACAGCGCTCCCAGCGCCGTATGCCCTGGCGATGCCCCCGATGCAGCCCGGCCAACAGCAGCAGCAACAGCAGCAACAGCAGCAAACGGCAATAGCGCCAGCGGGTACACCCCAGCAGCCCAAATCAGAGCTTGATGATCATGACGTAAAGCCGCTTGTACATGGCCAGCCAGGGCCCGCCCAGTTCCACGGCGTGAATTACTCTTATCAACAGGATGGACAAGCTCCACAGCAGCAGGATGGCCAGCAATATTATGGCGGCGACCGCGGTATGCCGTTTGGCGATCGCGGCATGTCCTACGGCCACTGAGCCTGGCAATCCAATGTCACGGATGCGATGCAACGCCTTGCACATGAAGGCCATGCGCACGAGTGCGGAGCAAGGTGGCGGATTACTGTGCTGTGTTTTTAGGTAAAGCCACTTGTGCGCTCACATATGTCAAGTTGAATACTATCAAGGCGGCGTTGGTAGATGAGGAGGGTCTAGCAATTGGAGTTTCATTGTTTCTCTAGATTCGTCCGTCCATACCAGTGCACTTGAAGAAGTAAACAAAATGAACCCGAGGACATCGGGGCGACAAGAAAGCGACAAAAAAAAACAGTAATACCCGGCCGTCGCGACCTCCCAACTTAGGCCTTCAAATGAATAGATTTGTACAGGCATGTATCTTTTGGCAACTTGACGAAGGAACCGAGCAATTTATGATTTTAGCACTTGTATCAACTTTTTATGAAAACGCCGTATTCTTTTTCACCGGTTGTCGCCGGCACGTAGGAACTGCCGCTACGGAGCCGCCGCCGCCGCCAAGTGCACATTCTCTGCTTGTGCTTCAGGGTAAGGTCAAGAGCGCCCGGCTCGCACCGAGTACACGTGAGGGTTTTCTCTGTCCTTATCGCACAGATGGATGCCGCGCTCGCATGTGTTGGTAACCAAACCCACGCAGCACGGGCGCATGTTGACGTTTAAAGTCTGCATGCTGCTGCTGACAAGCTTGCAGAAACATTTCTGAGAGCCGTGCGGAGGCTGCGGCCTTACACGCTTTGAGCAGGCTCGAGATGAGGGCTTGGTTTGCGAGAGTGCTCAAACTGTCGACGTCATTTTTGAGCGATCCGCCCGTTGGCACGAGAGCGTGATTGTGACACGCCATACGAGCTTTGCCAGTTGAAAGCCGCAAACGCAGAGTTGCGGTCTCCGGTCTTGGCTATCTGAGGAGTGGCCTCAAGCGGCCCCAAGCGGCTCGAAGCTTCGGCCGTTCTGATGCATGACGTGGTGGTATTGAGCAATAAGTAGCCTCGTGTCTACGCTTCTTGGCGTGAACAGTGATGCAAATACTGGTTGCATACCTAGAAAAATAAAGGATGCATATGATATAACAGATGTACGACGAGGTTGTTTACAGGAGTTGGCAATTGAGCAAGCACAAGTGGCGCAGCCTTCTTCAACCCGTTGCGTGCGTGCATGAGAGTATGTAGGTAGTTTGGCAGCCTTGATAGCGTTTGCAAGAAAACAACCGCTCTCCGAGCTGCGGATCACTTCTAGGTATCAAGCTTTAGGTGTATATAAATAGCATCACTCTGCGTCGGTGCCAGAGAAGATCGACTCGGCGAAGAGCGCCCGCGTAGAGGCATTCGTGTCGATGGAGCGCCGGCGGCGGCGCTTAGAGGACGACGCGATCGTGAGCACACTCGCAGTGTCGGCGGCGCGGTATGAGGGCGTGCGCGAGTTGAGACTCGGGTTATGCAGAGGCTCAACAACGCTGACAACCATGTTCGGGGCCGGCGGCGCTGGGGCGGCCGCGGTAGCGGAGGCTGGCGAGCCCGGACCTGCGTCTGCCGCTGCGGGCGTTGGCGTTGGCGGCGGCGAGGCCAGCGGCGGCGCAAAAGAGTTACCTATGAGCAGCGAGTTATGCACGCCGTGACTGGTGTTGCTCATTGACATGCCGCTAGGCGCCAATGAGGACACGTCAGTGGAGGGGTCGTACGAGGAGTAGACGCTCTCCGCGCCTTTGGACTTCGTCGAGCTGCTAGGGCCATTGGGGCTCGACAGTGGCGGCGCTTCCGAGCCCCAGTGAAGAAGCTTGCGGACAAACGCTGTGAACGTTCCTTGTTGTGGCTTCGACGCTGTATCAGGCATGAGTTTCGAGTGCCTGACAGCAGTTAACTCAGTTTGACTTTCTAAATGAATCGTAGTCAGCGGGCCGGCGGCTATGGTCAGCTGACTGCGGGGGCATGAGAGCAGGAGTCTGACGTCATCGTACTGCTGCTGCTGCGCTCGAGTCAAGCGGCCCGCTGGCTGGGGCAGTCAAAGAGGCCTGCGCAGCTGCTTGCGTGACAGGTGCCGGGCAATTCAAGCTGAGGCATTTAATCACTCGGCACTCAACTCTTCTGCCACCATATGTGGTCTAAAACAAGCATGCTCTGACGCACGAGCACACAGACGTCGCAGCAGAGCAGCGCAGAACCGCCCTGATTCACCAGTTGGGCGCCTTGCCATTGCAGCATGGCCGCACGCCTGGCCACTGCTAGCTTTACGGCCACTACTGCCGCTGTGACCCCGCGCAGCCGACACTGATTGGAGAGTAAAGTGTCTCAACTTTTAGGTTAGACTATGAAACACATAGACTGCTGTTATCTATCACCTTTAAGGTCGCCAGAACGCGGCTGCCGAGCACCGTCCCTTTTTGGACTCCATGCTGAGTGTTGCCAGGTATTACGCCTGTCGAAAGTATCCGCTCAGTATTTATGTTCCATTGGGCAATGCCCATCAAGTGACACCTGCTAGTCTCCGATGGTACGTCTTTTCGGTCAGCGCTGTTGAGCTATGATGCGGCAGAAGCTCACATAGGAGGAGGTGGTAGTGGTGGCCGACTCGACCATAAGCTTAGCAGAGGCGCGCACTCATGGCTGACCCATAGCATATGAAGTTGGGCTTCAGAGGCTCGATCAGGGCACCGGATCAGGGCGTCTGGGGCGGCCTCGACAGCGACAGGGTGCAGGCGGCGGCGGCCTTAGTCAAGGGCCGCGTTCTTAAATTTCCATTTACCTAATTAAAATGCGCGGCGTAATTTGCATGACCTTACCACGTGCAACTCGCGGCTAGGTGCGCTTAATTTCGTTGCCGCTCATGTCGAACCACACAGTACCCGACCACAGCCGGCACGCGTGGTGCGCATCCCAAAATTCACCCAATTCGGTGCGATGGTTTAGGGGGGCCCTCATCAAGCACCGACGCGTGTCGCGTAGCCCTGAACGACCGTTTTCGGGCCAGCGCGCCCCATGCCGCCCTAGCCCAGGGGGCCGCGTCGACTCCAGCAAACCTGATTACGCATGCCATTGTCGATACTCGTCCCTGCAAAACCGTCCCCCAACCCCAGGGACATTCGCACCCGTCCGAACGACTCGACCCCATTTGAAATTGCGGCTGCCCAAACCAGGACTGCTCCGGCCTTTGTGGCGACTGCTCCAGCGACGAATGATGGACCCCGCAAAGCCAGGGGGTCGCGCGAGGCCGCAGGTCGCGCCGAAGCCGCGCCTGCGCACCGCGTCAGACGAGGGCCTCGCCTCCCGCTGGGACCCGCAGTCCAACGTGTCTCCGCTCATCGCGTTCAATTCGCGCTCCTCATCACCGCCGCCTGCAGGCGGCAAGCGTGCGTCCGACGCGTTTGCCGTCGAGCACGCAAAGCTCTACCCGAGCTACGTCGTAGAAACGGACTCACGGGACCTTCCCTACGAGGCGCACGTCCAGGGCTGGCTCTACGCGCCTGGCGTGAACCGCAAGGGCCGCCTCATGGTCTCTGCTGTCGAGCGTCTCATCGGCAACCCGGGCAAATACGCGTCCATTGCTGACGCGGCAGCGCAAGCGCAGGTCGAGGATTCGATGGCTACCGCCGAAACAGAGGAGTCTAGTGGCGGATGGTTGAACCTGGCTCTGCGGCCATCCATGTTCCGCACAAAAAGCTCTAAGGGCTCGGCCCCCAGCAGCCGTTCCGGATCTGCGTCGGCCAGCCAGAACAACTCTCGCGCGCCAAGCCGCGCAACCTCGCCTGAGCCCGCCGACCGCCCCCGCCAATCGCCGCCAATGAGCCCCGACTATCTCATCACCCCGCCCACGGCCCAGAGCCCGGCTAGCTCGGGCTCCGCCGAAAGTAGCCCGTTCGGCTCCACCGAAAACATTCAGTCCCTAAACATAGACACGCCACCCAAGCGCCCGGACATGCGGCGCACGGCCACGTACACGTTCGACGCTCGCAGCAACCCGAAGGGCAAGGCGTCGAGCTCCTCAGCCCAGGCGCGCCGCGAGCAGAAGCAAATCGTGCGAGAGAGGCTGGCGGCCATTGCGCACAAAAGCCTCAGCATGCGCAACGTGCAAATCTCGGTCCTTAGTGAGCCGGACTCGAAGGGCCACCGCAAACGCCGCACGTTTTGGACCGAGACTGACGACGGCGGCCGCTTCTCACACATGTGCCCAGTTCCGTTCCGACCCGACCGCGTAAGGGCCAACTCGGGTGCCGCTGTGGCGTTTTCGGAGTGCTTTTTTGTGCCTCGCAGCGGCGTCTCCGTCATCTCGGATATCGACGACACGGTGCGCCACACCGGCGTAACGAAATCAAAGCGTGAGCTTCTGCAGAACGTTCTTGTGAAGGGCTATGACGAATGCCAAATCGACGGTGTGCGCGATTGGTTCCAAAGAATGGCCGAGGCGGGCGCGACGTTCCACTACGTGTCGAACTCGCCCTGGCAGCTCTTCGACGTCATCCACGGATACTTGCGACACCACGCGTTTCCCGAGGGCTCAGTGCACCTCAAAAAATATGCAGGCGTGTTTGATGGCCTCACAGAACAGGCTAAGGGCCGCAAAAGGGCCATTCTCGAGAAAATCTTGCACGACTTCCCCCAGCGCAAATTCATTCTTGTCGGCGACAGCGGCGAGGCAGACCTCGAGGCCTACGCTGAGCTGACGCACAAGTTCCCTGATCAGATACTGGCAATTTTCATTCGGGATATCACAATCCCGCCAGATGAACCCCTATATGACCCGCGTGCGCATACTACTCACCGCCGGCATCACTCAGCAGACCTGATCACCATGGAGGCGCCTCCCAGTATTCCTTCAAGACCAGCCCTGGCTCCTGTTTTGCCTCCGCGTCGCCGTAAGGCGCCAGAATTGCCACTGCGGAAGCCTTTGCTGCAAAGCCCCCAGGAGCCGGCTAATGAAACCATTGACGCTATTGTTGATAGCACCGAACAAGCAGATCCGCCATCATCTGGTTCTAGTGCTGCTAGCACGGTTGTGCCGGACCCCAAGCCCCCCAACGAGGACAAACCAGCAGTCCCAACAATTACAACAACTCCCTCCGCAAACACTGCCCCAAAGCTTCCTCCGAGGCCGAAGTTGCTTCGACGCACGTCCTCGAAGATCTTGGATAGTGTGAGTGCTGTTGCATCTGCCTCCTCCCACGCAGTCGGCTCTGCGGCAAGGTTCTTGGGCCCGCACCAACAGGCCACCAGCGCACAAAGTGCATCTACCCCTAGCGTTCAGGGCTCCAAATCCAAGCTCAAACCGTCACGCATGGCGAAGCTAAGCATCGGCGACGATGCAGCGGACCACCAGCACGTGGGGAATCAGCATCGCAAGGGCGCTAGCGCCTCCAGTGGGTCCAGCGGGTCGTCAAATGGCTCAGCTAGTCATTCACAACCCAACAGCACATCACCCGCTTCGCCGCAGATTCATTCTGAAATAAACGATAATGGTGTGTTTGTCACCAGCTCGCAAGACTTCGTCGACATTGACCGCGTTGATAAACGCGCTGAACAATGGAAGATGCGCCTGGCAAAGCAGCGGCGATTGCTTCCTGACCACGTTGAATTGAAGGCCTGGCGAGACCCCAGCGATGTCGAATCCCAGTCACTACGGATCATCAAGGGTGATCGAAGCCTAATTTAGGGCTCTGATGTCTTTTTTTAGCATAGTAGTTCACGGGCTACTCTACTCTTACGACTCATAATAATCCTAATTTTTTCATGACCACACTCAACTAATACGTAAATGCTACTTTGTGCTTTTTGAACCATGTTGTTGAGCGACACTCATCGTGGTGGCTGGTCATCAAAGCGTCTTTGCGGCAGGACAACAACCACTGTCGAAAATCGTGCGCTATGATTCTTGCTCTTAAGCTCCCGGCGCACCACAACCACCGACGACCGCGCGACACCAATCTCGCCTTATCTTTGCCGTGTGATCGGCTAATGATTATTAAGCGTCCAGATGTGCCGTCCGCCGCAAATGATAAGCTTCTATGTATGCGCAAGGCAAGCTTTGGGACAACCGTCTGCCGGCTGAGCTTGCAATTCCCAACACAAATTCTGGCTGCGTTCCTAGAGGTCTTATTCTAGAGGCGCCTAGATGGTGTGAGGGCTGCTTTTTGTTTTATTCTAATATGCAAGCTCTCTTATTGGTTCAGCTTAGTGTGCAGAGCGAGCCCCGTATCTCGCACGTATCGTTATCTGCGATGTTAGGGTATACTCCGGGTAAATTGATTAATCCGTGAACGGCACGGTTTAAAGCGTAAAGCTGTCCCCTGGCAACAACTAGGCTGCTGTGAAATTCACAGCTACCCGCAGTTCAGTTTTGCTACCATTATCGAATCTAGTCGCATCGGCCACCAATTGGAACTGGCAATAAGTTATTGAAACTATATCATTAACCACGCCTGCTTTGCCGCTCGTCAGTCGACCGCAGGGCTAGGGAGTTCGGCGCCAATTGATCACGTCTTAATGTGGAATATAAAAAAGCGGGTCTTCGAAGAAATTGGCAGGACACTTCGTGGTCGAATCAATCATGTCGTCGACATCGAGCCAATTAAGCTCGAAGTCGGACACTAAGACACCGTACTATGTTGAGCAGCCTGCTGTCGATAACGAAAAGGGCCAAGTGGTTGACCAGGCCGTTCGCGCGGTGGACCCATACACGGAGTCTACTTTCAGCACCGAAGATTTGGAGATGATTTTTTCTCATGTGGGCGATCGCTCGTTTGAGGAGTGGCTAGAGATACTTCGCGCCGCAGTTCATTATCATAAAAACGACGTTGGCGTTGGCCTGGAACGAAACCAATTTCTGCAAAGTCTGGCAGATGGACCTCTTGATGGACAGTCTGAGCTAGAGTGGCAAGACTCCGTTAGTTTTGAGGCATTCGTCATCCACGAATGGTCAATTTATCCTGAGGTTCGCGCCGTAACCCGGCCTCCTATGCTTGAGGACGACGATACCGAAGAATATCAGAGCATCCGGGCTGTTGTGAGCGGAATCGTTTGGGGTGGAGCTGGTGCCGTTATTGCTACGTTTTTCGAGCCTCGTTACCCCTCCATCTCGATTACCAGCAGCAGTCTGCAAATTGTTCTTGCCGTCAGCGGGCACTTACTAGCGAAAGTACCTCGTATCGAGATGCCAGTAGGCTTCGGCCGTAAACTTGTCCTGAACACTGGCAAGCCCTGGACATACCGCGAGCAAATGCTTTCGACATTGGCCATGGCATTGACAGATGCCTCTCCATACGCGCAGGATACTGTGATTGCTCAGGCAAACAAGTACTTTTATGACTTCCCGGGAGCGAATTCATTCGGCTACATCATTTTGCTTCTTATATCGACGACGATGATGGGGTTCGGCATCGGTGGCATCTATCGTGCCGCAGTTATCTACCCCAGTAAAATGGTTTACTACACACAATTGCCAACACTTGCGCTTTCACGGACGCTTGTAAAGGCCGATGTCAGGGAATCCATTAATGGCTGGAAATTGAAGCGCTGGGAATTCTTCATGCTCGTTTCCACCATTTTCTTTGGCTGGTATTGGATCACAAACCTCCTTTTCGGCTTCATGCAGTACTTTGCCTGGATCTGTTGGGCCGCGCCCAACAATGTCAATGCAAATGCGATTACGGGCCCCCAGTCTGGATTGGGCCTAAATCCCTTCCCGTCATTTGATCCTAATGTGTTTGGGCAATTCGCAGGCATTACTATCCCTGTGTGGGCCTATACAAATATCATGGCTGGTCTGGCAATCTCTACATTTGCTGTTTGTATTATGTGGTGGACAAACGTTGCTAACACTGCGTATCTGCCCATCAACTCAAACTCTTTATATGACAATGAAGGCAACGAATGGGATGTCTCTAATGTGCTGAACTCCAAAACAAGAAAACTTGACGAGCAAAAATTCCAGAATTATTCGTTCCCCTATTGGAGTGCTGGACTCGTGGCTTCATATGGAGCCAACTTCTTCATATACCCAGCAGGATTTCTTTCAGGATACTTGAACCACTGGTCTGATATGATGGATGGACTCAGGGGTATAATAAAGGGCCTCAAAATCTTCCGCGGTAATGGAAGGTCCATTGATGGCTTCACTGATTCATTCAGTCGCCGTATGCAAAGGTACAAGGAGGTCCCTGAATGGTGGTACATGGTGGTGTTCCTTGGCTCGATCGGAATGGGAATCGGCACCGTTGAGGGTTACAAATTCACCGAAACCCCCGTATGGACTCTATTTCTGGGGATCGCACTGACTCTCATATTTCTTCCAATCGTTTGTGTATTAGTCGCCCGAAGTGGCCAAGACTACGAGACAAATGTGCTCTATGAGCTTATTGTGGGCTACGCGCTCCCTGGTAATGGAAACGTCCTTTTGGTTGGCAAGGCTTACGCGACTAACTTCTTCTACCAGGCTGAAATGTGGATCAAAAATCAGAAGGCAGCACATTATGCTGGTGTCGCACCACGCGCCTTGTTCTGGACTCAGATTGTCAGCTCCATAATCACTTGTTTTGTCCAGGCAGGTATCATTACTTGGCAACTCGGTGGTGGCATCCATGATATGTGCAATTTGGAGAACAAGCAGCTCATGAAGTGCCAAAATACCCGCACTTACTTCAACGCATCAATTATGTGGGGAGTAATTGGACCGAAGCGAGTCTTCAAGGCCGTTTACCCCCAAATCAAATGGTGCTTCCTCATCGGTGCCTGCTACCCTATCCCGTTCTGGGTAGTGCGCCGATTTGGTCCCTCTGCCGCAACCAAACTCAACCTGAAGCGCGGAACATGGACTCATTATTTCATTTCTGGTCAGTTTCTTCATTATGTTGACGAGACACTGATTCTAGTAGGAGCCAACAACTACTGGGCGCCTTCGAACTGGACATATGTACTGGTTGACTACTACACGTCTCTCTTCTTTGGACTTGTGGTCAAAAAGAGATGGCCCCTTTGGTGGTCTAAGTATGCATACCTGTTCTACGCGGCATGCTCCAACGGTGTCGGATGGGCGGGCTTCTTTGAATTTTGGGCGGCCCAGTATCATCACATTGTCAACGTCAATTGGTGGGGCAATGACGCCTCTGACAATACGCTGGATATGAATTTCACGGCAGTGCGCCTCTCTGCAAACGATACTACGGGTGGGTACTTCGGACCTAGACGGGGACACTTTCCTTAATGATTACCGACTGACATCTTAAAAGTCTTATTTAACCTTTCGCAACCATTCATTTCTTTCTATATGTGGCTGAAATTCTCGCTGAGATATTCAATTTCATGAGTAGAAACCAATTTTGACCAAAGCATGGCAGCGTCTTGTTCTAAGCTGAACATCCAGCTAGATTCACCACCACTTAAATTCATGTGACCTCTTTGAAGGGTCCAAGCATTGAGACTGCAGGGTGTATTCACGCGAAAGGGTAGAATTTGAACGCCAACAATTTACTTGAGACCCAGGCGCTCCTCTTTAACTTGCGACGCGACTGTCGATGAAATCCGCGCCTTCTTCGCACCAAGTGACTCTGTTGGTGGTGTTGATGAGTTATTTACAGATCAGGTTACTCAAGTGTTCGGCTTTTTCAGAATCTATGTTATTTCAAAAAATTTCTGCCATTTCTCGTAAATTTAAAAACAGGTACTTAGCGAGATCACTGTTCTTGCCTTTGGGCCACTTCTTTCTTGCCTTCCCCCATAAGACTGTTACAAGGTTTTGCTGCTAAAAGGAAAGTTGCGGATGGAAACTACGGCAGGAAACAGCTATGAGATAGTTCGGTGAGTCTTTCACGCCTTTGCCAAATTTTGAAGATTGCCTTGCACGTCAGAAACGCTGCCAGCTTCTACAAAAGTTTCCTCTGATTTTCCCCTATTAAAACAGACTTCGTATCACACCGGGTCCCGTCACCTCTGCTTGCTCAACCTTCGGGTAGAGTTTGGTCGGTTCTGTCCCCTTGTGAGTGGCTAAGAGTCCGAACAAATTAGTTTGCGCACATGAGCAACCACGATACAAGTATTTGCATTACACTAGAAATGCACCTCACTGCCAGTATTTCTTTTTGCCGCCCAGAGGTGCTTGCTGAACAGAATTGCTCCACTTGAGCCGTTCCCGTCGCCGGACCCTAATCTGTTGGCGCCGTACGCTTCTCACAGGATTCGCGTTATTACACTCCACGATAAATCGTGACACGTGACTACAGACGTGACTGTCGGCGCCGCACAAGCTTCGCGTTTTGCGTGCAGATGATTACTATAGACACGTGATGTCTAATAGTGCATTTGACCGTCCAACGTGAACGGCTCCTGGTTGTCTGCAGTCGTCACAAAACATGATGATAGTGACTTTTCACTGAAACATACAAAATTCCTATTTCTTCTGGCTCAATTGCGAAGGTCTGTCGCTAGTTGACTTGCTGCGGTATGTTGAAGAAGGTTCTTCGGAGCCCGGGTGACTTAGGCTTAGGGCGATGTCTGTTGATGCATGCAAGTGTTCACTGCTAAGAACTGCAAGAAGAGATCTGGTCGTCTATGCGAAGCCGTTTCCGAATCCACTGTTTTCAAACGACTTGGTTGCTTGTTTCAAAAAAATTGCTACAAGCTCACAACAAACACTCGTGAACAGGATACTCTGCCGCACGGTGCGCTGGTCGTTATCATCGCATGAGATAGGGTAAGGTTATGATTTGATTGAGGTTGAACGGCGCCGTACACTCAATGTGGGGTGGTGTGCTTTAAAAGCGCTAGGAAAAGTTCTATTCCGGCAGACTTGTTAAGCATGTCTTCGTCCTCGGACAGCTTGAGTAGAACCTCAGCTGAGAAGGTCCCTTACGATGTACAAGTTGGCACTGATGAGGAGAAGGGGAATGTCGCTAATTATGCCATTGAAGCTGTAGATGCATACACAGAGGCGACATTCAGCACCGAGGACCTTGAAATGATTTTCTCGCATCTAGAAGATCGCTCATTTGAGGAGTGGCTTCGGTTGTTCCGCAACGGCATGGCCTATCACAAAAACGACGTTTTAATTCCAACAGCTCGGCTTGATATGCTGGAGTCTCTAGCTGAGGGACCCCTTGATGGACAGTCCGAGGAGGAATGGAAAGCTGCCATAAAGTTTGAGGCGTTTGTGGTGCATGAGTGGTCAATCTACCCTGAGGTTCGTGCGGTCACCAGACCTCCTGTCATCGAAGATGATATAACTGAGGAGTATCAGAGTTTTCGTGCGATGGCCAGTGGTATTGTATTTGGCGCAGCTGGCGCAGTAATTGCGACATTCTTTCAGCCGCGATATCCAGCCCTAACTCTCTCAAGCAGCAGTTTGCAAGTCATGATAGCGGGTTGTGGCCACTTGATGGGAAGAATACCTCGCCTGCAAATCCCACTGGGTTTCGGACGCAAGTTTGTTGTGAACACTGGGAAGCCTTGGTCTTATCGTGAACAAATGCTCGCCTCTCTGTCTATGGCTGTGGTTGATGGCTCTCCGTATGCTCAGAATGTTATTTTCTCATTGTCGAATGATAACTTCTATGGCTACGACGGCGCCAATGGCTTTGGTTACATTATATTACTGCTACTGTCGACTGCATTCATGGGATTCGGAGTTGGTGGTATTTTCCGCTCAGCAGTAATATATCCAAGCAAGTTGGTCTACTACACTGTTCTGCCAACGCTAGCTCTCTCTCGAACTCTTGTAGAGCCAGATATAAGGGAATCAGTGAACTGGTGGAGATTGAAAAGATGGGAGTTTTTTGTTTTATTCTCCACCATTTTCTTTGGTTGGTATTGGATCACAAATATTCTTTTAACGGTTTTTGGCCAGTTCACCTGGATGTGTTGGGCGGCCCCCGACAATTTGAACGTGAACGTCATTACAGGTGGAACGTCAGGCCTAGCGCTTAACCCATTCCCCACCTGGGATCTCAACGTTATGAACCAATTCAATGGAATCACAGTTCCAGTTTGGGCATATACCAATATGGTAGCGGGCATGGCAATCTCGATGATAGCAATCTGCATCATGTGGTACACCAATGTCGCCAATACTGCACATTTGCCGATTAACTCAAATTTGCTGTTTGATAATCAAGGCAATCAGTGGGAAGTTAGAGAGGTGCTCAATCCAGTGACACGCAAGCTTGATGAAGAGAAGTATCAGAGCTACTCTATGCCCTATTGGAGCGCAGGAACGGTGGCAACCTATGGAGCCAACTTCATGATTTACACTGCGGGCTTCTTATCTAGCTGGCTCAATGATTGGCAGGATCAGGTTGATGGCGTCAAAAACGTTGTAGGTGGACTGAAGTTTTTCGGGAGCAAGCATCGAGCCGTTGACAGTTTCAATGATGCGTTTAGCCGCCGTATGCAGCGCAATAAGGAGGTTCCTGAATGGTGGTTCATGATAATTCTTTTCGGTTCTCTTGGGATGGCCATTGGAACAGTCGAAGGCTATAAGTTCACTGAAACACCTGTATGGACCATCTTTTTAGGTGTTGGACTTGCATGTGTGTTTCTTCCCCTTGTTTGTCCTTTACTTGCTCGCTCTGGTTCGCTATACGAAACCAACGTTCTTTACGAGCTGATTGTTGGCTACGCTCTTCCTGGGAACGGCAACGCGCTTCTAGTAGGTAAAGCTTATGCCACAAACTTCTTTGGGCAAGCGGAAAATTGGATCACAAACCAGAAAATGGCACATTATGCCAGTATCGCTCCTCGCAGTTTGTTCTGGGCTCAATGCATTTCAACTGCTGTGACTTCCTTTGTTCAGGCTGGGCTTATAACATGGCAGTTGGGTGGAGGCATTCACGACATGTGCAGCATCAAGAACAAGCAGAACATGACTTGTCAGAATACTCGCACCTATTTCAACGCATCAGTTATGTGGGGCGTGATAGGTCCACGACGTGTCTTCAAGTCCGTATACCCGCAGATCAAATGGTGCTTCCTTATCGGTGCCGTTTATCCGCTTCCATTTTGGGCCGTGCGTAGGTTCGGCCCAACGGTCGCCGAGAAATTGAGCCTTGAGAAAGGCTCGTGGACTCATTACTTTGTTTCCGGCAAATTCTTGAGATCCGTAAATGAGACATTGATACTCGTTGGCTGCATCCTCTACTGGGGCCCTGCAAATTGGGCATACATGCTGGTCGACTACTATATTTGTCTATTCTTTGGTCTGCTAGTCAAGAAGAAGTGGCCGAGGTGGTGGGCGAAGTATGCATACTTGATCAATGCTGCCTGTACAAATGGCACGGGATGGGCAGGTTTCTTCAACTTTTGGGCGACCCAGTATCATCATATTGTCAATGTTAAATGGTGGGGTACTGAGGCATCCGAAAATACGTTGGATGCCACTTATTCCGCTATTCTTCTTCCGATAAATGCCACAAATGGGGATTATTTTGGACCGCGCAAGGGAACCTTCCCGTAAACTTTCTTATGCAGAATTGGAATGGTCTCTACCAAACATTATGAACGGCATCATAGAATGTACTTTGACGACATAGGCTGCTCCCAGGCTAGTAATATCTATCTTGAAAAGAGAATTTTGCAAATGAAGTATTCCACGCCATAACTGGATTTATGTATGGGTTCTAGCAGGTGTTTTGGTAATGATACGTCTCGTCGTTCTCTACGACAAAAAAACGCTGAGGCTTTAAATGCCCTGCACACACTTTGATGAAGTATGGGTCATAATTTGACTTCACATAACTCAGCACATACAGAGATATATATATGCAGTAGATGTCGGGGAGCGCGCCTCCACGTGAAACTCAGTACGAAAGGATTAATACGATGGTGTCATAAGCCGCACTGGCGGAAAAGAAGTATCACAATGCGCTTTCAAATTGCGCTTAAATATTTCGCTTTGAAAAGCATTTAGACGCTGCAGTACACCAGCCCCAGCGGGTCATATATTCGGCGAAACAACGTTTTACTAAATAATATAAGAGATTCCGCTTTTTAGCGATCGCTGTCATGAGCGGACGAAGAGATCACAACTATAATTCTTACGCCACTTTATCGCAAATTCCTCTTGACACTTAGAAGAGTTGTTTCGGCTTCTCAAATCAGTGTGTATGTCTCTGCCTTTCGCGACCGCTCCTATAAGGCACTAATAACAGTCGGCTATCTGGTGGATGTCGCCCCATCAACTGGAGGTGGAAGACTTGGTTTCTGACATCCACCTTGATCAGAGAAAGACTTCGTACCGCAATATCTGCTCGAAAAACATGCTTGAGCATTCATTACACGGCTCAGCGTAAAAAAAGATTAGGCCATTGGTAGTTGGAACGCCTTGGATCCTATTTACCTGCTGCGAGCAACGCTCAGCTCTGTTTAAAATAAAAAAAACAGTAACACAGTCTGCGTGGACATATGTGCAGTCTTCTGGGGATAAGGGAGTGTCATTGGATCTAATAGGTGAAGCACATCCATCTCAGTGAGCTTTATTTGCGGATAGCGTAGTCTTGTGATCGTTCCAGGTCCGATAGGAGACCTGTTTCAGATAAAGAACCTGGTTTTAACTCTGTGATAGTTATTCTACGTCAAATATGGAGCTGTGAATAGGAGACAAAACATGTTGGGTTCATTCAAAGATTGCCATACGGTGCTTAGCAAGAAAGAGGCACGCATCAAAAGGAAAAAAAAACCTCGACCGCACCTTCTTTGCCATAATTAGACGGGGATAAACAAAACCCGAAACATCTGAGCTCAAGCAGATATTAGCAGCTTCCTGTGAGTTGTGCTAATCACTTTCAATTTCACTACTACGCCTCAGTTTCTGATTAGTACCTGCAGCCCTAACGCGTGCCCTTATCTCATGGCCTCATCCCACCGCAAGGGCACTTTCTTTTGAGGGGGGGTTGCTATTCGACGGTGCTTTCGTTCTAAATGGGATCCATATCACTTGCCACATCCGACACACATCGCTTTACTTAAATTTAGTGTTCTTTCTAAGACTTTGCATGAATCGCGTCCACTTGGCCCGGCACTCATGTTTGCGTCATCTATGTGACGACCAGCGTCTAAACGAGATGAAGCGAACGGAACCCAACGGCAAGATGCTGAGCGGCAATTAGCTCAGTGGAGTGGAGCGGAGGAGGTACTCCAACATTTGCTTTAACGTATATAGTTTGAGCGGCAACATTGTGTAAAATGATCGTCAGATACGAGAATCCGGTTGGAGCGCGCAGATCACGAAGGGCGTTGCCAAATGCCGGGTTATCAACAGACGCGCGAAGATTAAAGGTCAACATTGTTGCAGATAAGGACCGCCGATTGACCCGTGTTGAAAAGGTGTAAAGTGATCCCGGTGCACTTGAATCACTCGCATAATTTTTCGGAGTATCTAAGGCTGTAGAATGTATGAAAATTACTTACTTTAAATGGCACTTATCGCCAAAAATCCAATCGATAAAAAACAGGGTACGGGTACCGAGGTGCAGCTCGTTAATCGAACGTGCATGGTACGGCGTGTCGTAGATAACAGGATCGACATATAAAAGACGCCGTGATTTCGACCAAATGGCCAGGGACAGGCGACCCAAGACTACTAATATGTCCTCGGCCTCGTTGAGTTCGAGTTTAGACTCGACCGAAAAACTACCCCACACACAGCTCGACGCCGAGAAGGATGCAGCCGTGGTAAGCCACGAGTTCAGTGGTCTGGACAATGTTTTCACTGAAACCTTCAGTGCAGCAGATCTTGATATGATCGCGTCTCATCTTGACGATCGATCTTTCGATGAATGGCTGGAAATTTTCCGTGAAGCTATGTTGTATCACAAAAATGATTCGGGGATTCCGACAGCAAGGCTTGAGCTACTGGAGTCACTTTCGGAGGGTCCAGTTGAAGGCCAGTCAGAAGAAGAGTGGCAGAGTGTCGTCAAATTTGAGGCTTTCGTCATCCACGAATGGTCAATCTATCCGGAAGTCCGCTCTGTTACACGCCCCCCCCTGCTCGAGGATGACGAAAATGAGGAATATCAAACTGTTCGTGCTGTGGTGAATGGTATCATTTGGGGTGCGGCAGGAGCTGTGATCGCGACCTTCTTTGAGCCACGTTACCCCAGTCTATCCATAGGGACCACAAGCTTGCAGATGTTGATAGCAGGTAGCGGGTTCCTCGTGGCCAAGCTGCCGCGTATAGTGCTACCGCTTGGTTTTGGTCGGAAGATTGTTCTTAACACTGGAAAACCGTGGAGTTATCGTGAGCAAATGCTCGCAACGCTGTCTATGTCCGTGGCCGATGGCCACCCTTACGGACAGGATGTCATCCTCGCCCAGTCTAACAAGTACTTTTATGGGTTTGAGACTGCAAACAATTTCGGATACATCATCTTGCTTATTCTCTCTACAGCTTTTATGGGCTTTGGAGTGGGAGGTGTTTTCCGGTCAGCGGTCATCTACCCCAGCAAGTACATTTACTATACTGTCCTGCCCACACTTGCACTTTCTCGAACGCTAGTCGAAGGAGACGTGCGAGAAACTGTGAACCGGTGGAGGCTAAAGCGCTGGGAGTTTTTCTTGATTGTTACCACGCTGTGCTTCGGCTACTATTGGATTACGAATGTCCTGTTTGGCTTTTTCCAGCTGTTCACCTGGATGTGCTGGGCTGCACCTGACAATTTGAATGTGAACGCAATCACTGGATCTAACTCTGGCATAGGACTGAACCCATTTCCTACATGGGACTTAAACTACATGGGAATGTTCGGTGGGGTGGCGACGCCAGTATGGGCGTACACAAACGTCATGATTGGTATTTGCATTTCAACATTCGCTATCTGCATTATGTGGTGGACCAACGTGGTCAATACGGCCCACCTGCCAATCAACACGAACGCTCTTTATGACAACCAGGGCAACAGCTGGAAAGTTGATAAGGTACTCAACCCGAAGACTAGAAAGCTTGACGAAGCTATGTACCAGGAGTACTCACTACCATATTGGACTGCCGGGAACGTGGCTACATATGGAGCTTTCTTCATGATCTATCCTGCAGGATTCCTATCAAGTTGGCTTAACAATTGGAAAGATCAAATTGATGGTTATGCAAATATCATCTATGGCCTCAAGGTATTTCGCAGCGGTGGGAGGGCCATTGATAATTTCAAAGATCCCTTTAGCCGTCGCATTCAGCGCAACAAAGAGGTGCCTGAATGGTGGTTCATGATCATTCTCCTCGGGTCCATTGGGATGGCAATTGGAACTGTCGAAGGCTACAAGTTTACCGAAACACCCGTCTGGACGATCTTCCTGGGAATAGGACTTGCGTCGATTTTCATTCCTATGGTTTCAGCCCTACTGGCTCGTACAGGCTCAAGCTATGAAACCAACGTGCTTTACGAGCTGATCGTTGGCTACGCTCTCCCTGGAAATAGTGGTGCGCTACTTGTTGGTAAAGCTTACGCTACTAATTTCTTTGGGCAAGCTGAGAACTGGATCACCAATCAAAAACAGTCACATTATTGCGGCATCGCTCCACGTACGTTGTTCTGGGCACAATGTGTTTCAACAATTGTTACCAGTTTTGTGCAAGCAGGTATCATTACGTGGCAAGTCAGGGGTGGCATTCACGATATGTGCAATTTGAAAAACAAGCAGCTCATGAAATGTCAGAGTACTCGCACGTACTTCAATGCCTCCGTCATGTGGGGCGTCATTGGACCAAAGCGAGTTTTCAAGGCTGTTTACCCCCAAATTAAGTGGTGCTTCCTCATTGGTGCCTGCTTTCCAATTCCATTCTGGTTCATGCGTCGTTTCGGGCCCACTTTTGCCGCAAAGTTGAAATTGACAAAAGGCTCTTGGCCTTATTACTTCGTTTCTGGCAAGTTTCTTTGGAACTTCAATGAAACGCTTACTTTAGTGGGCTGTATCAGCTATTGGGGAGCATCCAACTGGTCGTATGTTCTATTTGACTACTACGTGTGCTTGTTCTTCGGTTTGGTTGTGAAGAAGAAATGGCCACGCTGGTGGGCCAAATACGCGTACCTGCTGAGTGCTGCCTGTTCTAACGGAACCGGCTGGGCAGGGTTCTTTAACTTCTGGGCGACACAGTACCATCACATCGTTTTCGTGGACTGGTGGGGAAACAACGCCTCCAACAACACACTAGATTACAATGGGGAGGCTATTAGGCTTCCTATTGATCCCTCCAGCGGCGACTATTTTGGGCCCCGTAAAGGTCACTTTCCTTAATTTTGTCCTTTTTGGTTCAAGGCGATCTTTCTTTGATTTCCTTTTCTTCGCTGCCATGACCACACTTTGGATTAGTCTCAAAGCACCCATTTTTTGAGAGAATAGTTTCACATGTAACATAGTAATGCTAGTTCCGGCGCTCAGTTATTTTCGATTGCCTCGAATGGTGAAAAGTAAAATCAGGAAGCTCTAGTCATTTAGGAAAGAGCCATGCATAAGTATGTAAACATCGTGTGTCGAGCCTTGACTTTAGCATGAAAATACTCAACTCTCGATATTTAATACCCCAATGTTATAGAGTAGCCTCAGCTCTTACAACCAAATATGTCTACAAGCTTGTTGCAGTTCAACTAGCAGTCTGAGTTGCGTTAACTCATTGTGTAGCGGGCCCAAATACCGAGAAAACTTGACCATTGAAAGCGGTACATCAAATCACACGAGGAGCGCGACGTAGCCAACGCACTAATATGTACACGTTACGAAGTGGCTCTCTCCAGAAAATTAATTGCCACTTGGTAAAAGCGAACATTTTTAGAGCAACTTTTTACCAGTAAAAAGTAGATTCATTAAAAAAGCCGACAGGCGTGAATACAACAACCTTGGAGAGCACCGTAGCGACTGGACGTTGTCGTGCTTTGTTAGCACGTTCATCTAGTAGTAACTTCGGTCTTCGAAGTTTAGTGTTAGTACAGTGCGGCATGCCTCCTCCAGAGTGATTTCAGAAAAAGGCTCGATTCCTTGTTCAATGATATCAGCAAAATCAAACGTTCAAAGCGTTTGAAGCTGGTGCACCAGGTGTCGCTACGGACACGAAAGCTCAGCAGCAGCTTTCATGCATTTGGGGATAGCCGTACTGGTCCACTATAGGTTAGCTTCAAGATAAGGCCAGCTTCACGCATCCAATTCGTTCGGTCTTCTCGTAATTGCTCGCAACTTACAACATCAAGAAAGTGATGCTAGTTCACCATGCGAACCTCTTACTTTCACATCGCAAGGAGGAGCCCAAAAAAGCTCACAGGGATTGCAAAAAAAAGCATACAAACGAACGACAGGGATGTTGTCATCTCGTCATTTGAGCGACTGCGAAGCTCTCTATGTCATATCGGACCTAGGTAACAAGAAGGGGAAACTTTGCCCTTATGTGCGAGGTCAGGTTGTCGTGTTTTGAAATAGCCATTTCAAGAAAAGCACGTAGTAACCTGATATTGGCGACCACAAATCTGTGAATCTAGCTAGTGCTAGAGGTACACTTTGAGATTTGATACAAAGTGCATATTACGATTAATCTAATATCAATCTTGCCGTCACCGAATCCGCCCGCCCGTGTTGCTGCTGCATTCAGTGCACATGCATGCACGGCGGTCGCCCTCTTGATAAGGGCCCCCCTCACGCGGCCGCCCTCTTGATAACGGGCTCTCACGCGGCCGCAATCTTAGAAGTGTTCGCGTCATGTGGTGCAAAAAGCCCCCACTCTTCCAAGTGGGCTCTGCAATACTTCCCCAAAATGTAAATATATTTTAGCTCGCCTCGGGGGCATACATAGCTTTCTCAGTCTCATCATCACGCGTCGTTGGCAATACTTACCCGCCATCGATGTGTGTGGTACTTGCGTCATTTCGGCTAGAATCGCGCATCAACATTTGCCCTACATACACGTGACACTATCGGCTGTCACACGGCTGGGGTGAGGTGCGAAGCCGTCGCCTCCATATTCATCCTAGAGCATCAAGCAGTATTAATTCCAACAAAAATCATTTGCATGTAGTTTTTTGATGGGAAAGTGTCACAAGTCGCACGTTACCAAGAGATGGATATGAAGTTTTTCTGTTAATGACGTGCTATCAGCAATTGCGTGTGTGCACTCCGTCGGCCTACGTGTGTTTAGGGTTCAAGTATTACGACAAATGAAAAGAGAGAAAAAAGATGTTCTGCATAGGTACCAACACGGATTGACAATTTCCCGCTCCTCTAGGTGACCCCCAATAGCTCATAATGTGGCTTCAAGACCTAAAAATGTGGAACTTCATTGCAAACGCATGCATGCTAGAGATTGGGTAAGGGGTCAGTGGTTTGATCGCGCACCCTTCGTGCATGGTACGGCGCTACGTAGAAATTGTATTATAAAAGGCTCCTTCGGCAAGAGGAATATTTTTTGGTAGTGCGCAGTGGCACACATCTATCATCATGTCATCTACTTCTCTTAGCTCCAGTGCAAGCTCAGCTGAAAAGGTGCCTCATCAACAATTTGTTGCGGATGCCGAGAAAGATGCGGCCATTGATATTCATGAGGTGAACGTACTAGAGTCTCTCACTGACACATTCAGCGCTGAGGATCTCGAGATGATTGCGTCTCACCTAGATGATCGTCCCTTTGAGGAGTGGTTGGAGATTTTCCATCGAGCCGTTGCGTATCACAAAGACGACGTTTCTGTCCCGATATCGAAGTTAGACCAGCTCGAATCACTAGCAGAAGGCCCGGCTCCTGGCCAGTCGGAACATGACTGGCAATCGGTAGTCAAATTCGAGGCTTTTGTCATTCACGAATGGTCAATCTATCCCGAAGTACGGGCCGTTACAAGGCCGCCTATGCTGGAAGACGATGAAAATGAGGAATATCAAAGTTTCCGTGCAATTGCTAGTGGTATTTTGTGGGGCGCAGCAGGTGCTGTCATTGCAACATTCTTTGAACCCCGTTTCCCCAGTCTTACTATTGGAAGTACCAGCCTGCAAATGTTGATAGCACTAGGTGGCTTTCTGATGTCCAAGCTACCACGTATAGAGTTTCCAATTGGTTTCGGCCGGAAGTTTGTTTTCAACACGGGAAAGCCATGGTCCTATCGTGAGCAAATGCTGGCAACATTATCTATGACGGTATCAAACGGTGCTCCCTACGGGCAGAATGTGGTACTTGCTCAGTCAAACAAGCATTTTTATGGATTTGATGATGCTAATAATTTTGGCTACATCATTCTGCTACTTCTTTCTTCGGCATTCATGGGCTTTGGCGTTGGCGGCATTTTTCGCGCTGCAGTGATTTACCCGAGCAAGTATATCTATTACACTGTCCTGCCCACACTTGCCCTATCGCGGACTCTAGTTGATAGCGATGTGCGGGAAACTGTAAATCGATGGAGATTGAAGCGGTGGGAGTTCTTCCTGATTGCTACCACTATTTGCTTTGGTTATTATTGGATCACGAACGTCCTCTTCGGATTTTTCCAGCTTTTTACTTGGATGTGTTGGGCTGCGCCAGACAACTTGAACGTCAACGCGATTACTGGCTCGAATTCGGGCGTTGGAATGAATCCGTTCCCCACCTGGGATCTCAACATCATGAACCAGTTCAACGGTATAGCAATTCCAGTGTGGGCATATACGAATATAATGGCTGGGCTTTGCATCTCAACGTTTGCCGTGTGCATCATCTGGTGGACTAACGTGTCCAATACGGCTCACCTGCCAATCAACACCAATGCACTCTATGACAATCAGGGCAACAGTTGGCAGGTTGATAAGGTGCTGAACCCAACAACAAGAAGGCTTGATGAAGAAAAGTATCAAAGCTACTCACTTCCATACTGGGCAGCAGGTAACGTTGTGAGTTATGGCTCTTTCTTTATGATCTACCCAGCGGGGTTCTTATCAAGCTGGCTCAACAATTGGAAAGATCAAGTTGACGGTTACTATAACGTCATCGTGGGCCTCAAGTTCCTCGGAAAGGGCAGGGCCATTGATAACTTCCATGATCCCTTTAGTCGCCGTATTCAGCGCAATAAGGAAGTGCCTGAATGGTGGTTTTTGATTATTATGCTTGGATCGCTTGGTATGGCCATCGGCACTGTTGAGGGCTACAAGTTCACCACAACTCCTGTGTGGTCTATTTTTCTTGGTATTGGCCTTGCCTTCGTGTTCATCCCTATGGTGTGTGCTTTGATAGCTCGCACTGGTCAGAGTTACGAAACCAATGTGTTATATGAGCTAATTGTCGGCTACGCTATTCCTGGCAACGGTGGTGCACTCCTTGTAGGCAAGGCTTACGCGACAAATTTCTTTGTGCAGGCTGAGAATTGGATCACCAACCAGAAGCAGTCACATTATTGTGGCATCGCGCCACGTACGTTGTTCTTAGCACAATGCATCTCGACTATTGTGACTAGTTTTGTACAGGCGGGTATTATCACCTGGCAAGTAGGTGGCGGTATCAGAGACATGTGTGACATCAAAAACAAGCAGCTCATGAAGTGCCAAGGAACACGCACGTACTTCAACGCCTCTGTCATGTGGGGTGTCATTGGTCCTGAGCGAGTGTTCAAGGCAGTGTATCCTAAAATCAAGTGGTGCTTTCTTATTGGTGCTTGCTATCCACTCCCGTTCTTTGTCGTGCGGCGCTTTGGTCCAACGCTTGCCGCCAGGTGGAACTTGAAGAAAGGCACATGGAAACATTACTTTGTGTCGGGCAAGTTCCTTCAGTACTTCAGTGAGACTCTTCTCCTTGTTGGCTGTATCAGCAATTGGGGTGCATCGAACTGGACGTACGTGTTATTCGACTATTACGTGTGCTTGTTCTTCGGCTTGGTGGTGAAGAAGAAATGGCCACGTTGGTGGGCTAAATATGCGTACGTGCTGAATGCTGCCTGTTCAAATGGAACTGGTTGGGCTGGCTTCTTCGAATTCTGGGCAACCGAGTATCATCACATTGTCAATGTGAACTGGTGGGGAAACAACGCCTCAGACAACACACTAGATTACAATGGGGAGGCTATTAGGCTTCCTATTGATCCCTCCAGCGGCGACTATTTTGGCCCACGCAAGGGCCATTTCCCTTAGTTAATCTTCAGTCGTTAATACTATTTAATATTCTTCGTTTTTCAAATTCGCCCTCATACAGCGCAGCCTCACAAGTACCTACACAACATTCCGTTATCAGCCCTCGTCCAGCAGGGTATTAGGCGTGATGAGTGTTTCTTATAGATACTACTACAACATGACCGCGAGAGCTAGGCGTGGGCTTCGCAAGGATTTAGAGCAGCAAAGAAGGTCTGGCGAAACCTGTTAGCGCCATTAACAGAAATCTCTTTCATGGTTGCATTTCCAAATGCATATCAATGCTAAGATAAGTTATTGCATTTTTAAATGCATATCAATGCAAAGACAAGTCATTTTTAAACAAGTCGGCGCGCAATTAGTATATTCGACCCGGCGGAAGCCAGCCGCACTTTCAGGGCGAATGTGGCCCTTGCCCAGTAACACAATCATGCAGCTGGCGGTCGAGTCTGAACCTGCTTAGGGGTCATGTCACGTGCACAGCTATATCAGCGTGGATGCTCGCAGTGAATCCACGACAATGGACACCGCGCTCTTCAATGTCGAGTCGGGCTACGCTGAGGCCCTATGCCGCGGGCTCACAGCCGGGCTGATTCGCGGGTCCCAGTACTCGAACATGACGCAATGTGACACGCTGGACGATCTAAAATTGCAGCTGGGGGCAACTGAGTACGGCCCGGCGCTCGCGAACGTGCCGTCTCCTCTGAGCACGAGGGACTTCACGGAGCGGTGCTTTGCCAAAGTCGTTGGTGACTTCCAGTACCTAAAGTCGACGGCAGTCAAGCCGCTGAGCACATTCTTGGACTACATCACTTACGGCTACATGATCGACAATGTTGTCCTTATGGTGTCCGGCACGCTGCATCACCGCAAGAAGCAGGATCTGCTTGAGCGGTGCCATCCTCTTGGCTGGTTCGACACGCTACCGGCACTTTCTGCCGTGACGGACATGGAGTCGCTGTTCAATGTTGTGCTTGTCGACACGCCGCTGGCGCCGTACTTCAAGGAGTGCTTCACGGTGCAGGAGTTGTCGGATCTGCAGATTGAAGTGGTGCGCAACAAGCTATACCGCGCCTACCTTGAGGACTTTGCTCGATTCTGCGCAACGCTGCCGACGCCCACGGACGAGGTCATGCATGAGTTGCTCGGCTTCGAGGCTGATCGCCGCACAATAAATGTCGCTCTCAACTCGCACGGTACCAAGCTCACTAGACAAGAGCGGGAGGACCTCATGCCGCGCCTCGGGAAGCTTTTCCCCGTAGTAACGTCGAAGCTAGCCCGCAGCGACGATGCCGAGCAAGTGCGCTCCCTTGTGGAGCAGAGCCATGTCCCCGAGGTCGCTGGCGTCTTCGATAGCTCGCAAGGGAAGTCAATTGAGGACCATTTCTATGAAACTGAGACAGAACTATGCCGCGGCGCGCTGACCCAGCAGTTCAGCTTAGCGACGTTCTACGCGTGGCTGAAGTGTGCGGAGCAGGAGGTGCGAAACGTGACCTGGATCGCTGAATGCATTGCGCAGAATCAACGTGGGCGCATTAACAACTACGTGAGTCTTCTGTAGTCCTGTACTAATTTGACGAGGTTAATGTGTGTGGGCTTCATTTATGTGTGGGGCGTGGGCAAGGGCGCTCTCTTTCCACCGCTGGAACGTAAACAAGGGCTTACCACGGCTGTTGTTGGTCACAGCTACCACCACAAATGCATTGCGCAATGGATCATCGTGAGATGGCGCAAATCGCGCGATCCGTGCTACACACTATCGTGAGCGAAAGAGTGTTCGTCGATGAGGCCTACGTGGCCGCCACAGAGCACAATGGGCTACTTTTCCCGCGGTGCACCGAGCAGGGCGCCACAGCTTACCTCGAGGATGTTGTGTGGACCCTGAAGGGCATCTTACGCTCGAAAGGCCAAGTTCAGGCGAAAGTGCAGATTTATAGCAACACAAGAGCGCTAAGAGAAGAGTGGGCCGTGCAATTCCAGTTGGGTCTCATGCCAATGCATTACGTGCAGGCCACTCTAGATCAGATCACTGCATCTTCCAGCTATTTGCCATCTGTTGATAGAGATACTGTGTTTAAAGTGTCCGTTCTTATTGACCGCGAAATGCCGCGGCCGTCAAAATGTCAGGTTGCGCGCACGCAAACAGATTTGCAGGGTACGGAGACGACCCTCCGTGAGCTGCCGCTGCTTCGTGTGCGTGTTACAAGCGCCGCGGAACTAAATCCTTAGTTGTATTCTCATCTAAGCCTGCTTAAGCCTGCCTAGGAGGCCGGCCGTGGTGGAGCTTCCGCTTGGTGGTCGTTCTTTCTGGGCCAATGCGTGTTGCTGCCCGAACTCAAATAGGACAATAATAAGAGGAAAATACAATAAAATGCGAGAGATAAGTTACAAATGTTCGTCGCAACAGCGACAAATGCCAGCAATTAGACGTGAGAGAGTAGCGGGTCAATGCTGCGAGGAACGAACATTGCTACATGAGCAATAATGGATCAGATTTGCCCTGCTCGCTATGAAAACATCCAATCATGGATATCTTCCCAGGCTGCTGGCTCAAAGGCAGTCATGGATCGCTGGATCTCGAATTTAGACGCCCTAGGCGATCCGCGAGACTCACCAAAGTCAAAGGGAGACAATGAGACGTCAATATCTAGGGCTTGTATTGGGCGTCTTGGAGATCCGAACACAGCCGGACTCTCATAGCCCAACACGTTCCCCAAATTCAAACCAAGGCTGAAGGAGGGCGTGCCAAGAGGTCCTGTTTGCGTCGGAGTCCCGGCGCTGCGAGGTGGCGTGTGCTTTGGTGAAGGTTGCGATAGCAGGTCATTATCAGAAGTACGCCGCGTCGGTGTATTGGGCTCCTCCCTGTCGTTTGCGGGCACAGTTCGTACCCTTCTGAACCGTGTGCGTGCGCTGAACTCATCGGAAGCGACACCAAATTCATAAGCACCAACGATGCAGAGCTCCTCGGCAGCCTGTGTGACGCGGTAAACGGACTGAGTCACCGCAAGAGCCTCAATAGCAGCAGTCGCATATCCGGCCTCGCAGTGCTCAAGCCTGTTTAGAAAATCACCCCAGAAGTCGGCGCGGAATGGCACGCTCACAGCCTCACAGTCTTGCTCCCTGCCCCGGCCGATTATGCGCTGGAAGGTACAAGGAGTTTCGCTGCGCAGCAGCTCTTGGCCTCTGCTGCAGACGACCGTTCGAACCACGTATCGGTGCTGCCATGCCCCGTCCATGGCAAGAAGAAACTGAACGTCACTGGAGTAGTCAGAGGCAATGGAGCCGGAAGCGGCAGACTGTGCTGCCAGATGCAGTGAACAACTTGCATGCACGACCTGGGCGCCAGCGAGCATGCCACTGCGCTGTAAAGCCTCCAACTCGCCAAACTTTTCCAAAAGGTGCTCGATGGGCTTTGGTCTCGTCGGAGACTCGTAACACGCCCGCAATAGGCGTGTGTACATATGAATGCCGTTGTTCGAGCGGCGCGCCATGCGAAATACTACAGGCAAGCCTCGGTCACTGCCAAGATCGATTGAGGTGGAAGCAGTTCTGCGGTGCCTGCGCTTGAGCTGTGCCTGCGGTGGTTCGACCAGAGCCACGAGACTATCCTCTGGTGGAACCGAAGCGGCGGGTGCAATGGCTGGCTCTAGGAAAGAATCATGATGATGCACAGGCTTTGGATGCAGAAGCGGTGCGTCGGACAATGCAGGAGGTGGCTGGGGTCCATTGTTCGCACTGTGAGTCATGCGGACGGGCTGCATGGACATGATGGATGAGGAGGGTGTGCCCGCTGAAGCGGCATGACGTGCAGGGGCCGTGTTCATGACTTGGGCCGACTGGGTCTGTAGCGGCTCGGGGATTGGGCCGGCGCTGTGTTGCGATGGCTGAGCAGAGGTTTCTTGCTCGCGCTGTTTCTTCTTCATGAGACTGTGTGTGTAGTTTGCTTGCGCCTGCATGAGGAAGGAGGGCTCTGGGGCGGCACCCTTTGCGGCGCGCATTTTGGAGACAAGGTGCGCGAGCGACTTGACGGCCATTTCGGGCCCGGGCTTATCGTCTACAGCCTTGCCCGGCTCATCACGCGGCTTCAGGAGCTGCAGGAACTCATTGTCGTCCTTAAGCAGTTTCTTCAGCACCTGTAGATGGCTGGAGACCTGCTTGCGAGTGCGCGCCTGGCCCGTCTTGTACTCGACGTAGTCAGCGATGAGCTCGTTGCGTCCGCGGTGGCGGCGGTCGACAAGGATTTTGTGGCGCTGCACGCCCGGGACGAGCCAAACAGCCTCCATGAACGCGAGCTCGACATCCGGCGGCCAGATCACTTTCGACTGCTCGGTTTCATCGACGGCCTGGCGCATGATGTACTGATTATAAGCAGCGTAGCGCTTCTTGAAGTCGACGGCAAATGGAGACGAGTCAGAGTCGGTCGGGCTAGCGCGCGGCTTCGGCACCATCGTAGGCGTGCCCTTCGTGACGCGTCCTGGTGGTATTCTGGACGCGGAGTGCGGCGTTGCCGCGTGTGGTTGCGAGGCCAGGACATTAGAAGGGGGCACGAACGAGAGCGGCACGGCGGGCATGGCCGATCCACGATGTGCAGCGCGCTGCGAGTGCTGAGTAGTCATTAGGGGCATCATTGGCATCGCGGGCGACGCCATAGTGGGATTCATGGCGGCGGGGCCATGCATGGGCGTGAGGTGTGACATGGGCATGTGCGAAAGCGCGAAGTGAGGGGACATGTCTGGCAGCGGCATGGACGCCATTGCGGAGGCGGCGGGCCCGGGGCCCACGAGGGCATCCTGCGGCGCAAACGCGTGCGCGGCAGGAGGCGCGCGGCCCATGTGGGACATGTGTGGCTGCGCCGTGGACATGGCAGCCGCGTAGGCAGCCGACTTGCGCGGCGCTGTCTGCGGCGGCGTGATCTCGAATGCGGAAGGGAGCAGCGCGCCATGGGGAGGCTGTTGCTGCTGCGCGACGTGCAACCGGTCGGCCCACGCGGGGGTGACAGGCGTCATTGGCGCCGTGTTCGCGCTGGGTTGGCGGGACATGCGCGCAATGGAATCAATGTGCCGCGTATGACAGTGTTGGCGGAAAGAGCGCGTCCGGATGTCGAGGGCCGGCCGGATGAGAGTGTGCGAGTTAAGGCGTGGAGCGCGAGCGGTTGGGACGTGTGGGCCGGCCACGGGATAACCACTCGAGTCGCGTTCATAACAAGCTGAGATAAGCCGCGGACGCGTCGCGCCGGGCTTGGGCGCGCTGGCGGGAAAATCAGGGGGCCGCCGCGGGGTTGTGCGTCGCACGCGCCGGCAGAGTGGAAGCACCGCGGTTCCAGAGTGCGGTTCATTGTGAACGAGTTGATTCCAACGGCGCGGCTGCGCGCTTGCAGTCTCAGCCAGAAGCGCCGTCGCGAAAAAAAACCACCCTTACCCGCGTCGGCCCTATCGATTAGGGGACTCCACGCTGCAGATGCGGGCGAGTGCGCGCGGCCATGGAGAACCGGCGCGTCACGCCACGGACCAATGAGCGGAAACATGGGTCGCGGTGCAGCTCGTCATGCGGTGCGGCTGGCGTATGTGCGCGAATTGATGTTCGACGGCCGTGGCCATTACGGGTTTGTGTCTTAGCGTCTGGTAATCTGCGGCTGCATTGAAGCAACTGCTAGAGTGAACGTCACATCAAGCATTGAGTGGCGATTGAGCGTCACAACCCAGTTACTTTAAGGATTTAATTTTCCTAGCTGTGTAATTACGTAGCCACGACGGCTCTGTCAATGCTGCTTGTGAAGGGAGCAGCAGTTGAGGCGGCGGCGCTGGAGCTCACGCCGCGCGAAGCTGCACAACTCAGATGAACTGAGCGTGGCGACAATAGAATGTTTTCCAAAGTTTTCTTTTTTTTTCCTTTGTTTTTTTTTTTCCTCTCTCTCCACTAACTCTGGGCGTGTTATACCTTTAAGGCCGTGTTCAGGCCTACGAAATGCACTAATTAGCCCGCCCGGCTCGCTGCTTGCATCCTGCCGATTCGCTCGCCGCCGTCCGTCGCGGGTCAGCAGGCACCTGACCGTCGTCTGGGGTCCGTCGTCCCATAACAGTCAGCGCGCTCGTAAGCGCTGGCGCAGTTGTTCACGCGTTTCACAATGGCTGCCGACATGGACATGGACGGCGCGATGGACGGCGGCATGGACCACAACCATGCAGTGAGCTTTCAGATCAACGTCACGTTTCTCATGTTTGTGCATCTGTCAACCCTGTTCATCGCGTTCGGGCTCGTCTATCCCTACGCGTTTGCGTGCAAGCAAGCGCGCATGCCCCAGCGGCACCTCATTACGACGCTGCTCGGCGCGGCGCTGGCCGTTGTCGGATTCATCACGGGCCATTTCACAGGCGTCCCGGGCTACAACTCGTGGTATGCTGACATTGGCTGCATCTTTGCCTGGGCCGTCACGGGCGGGTCGCTGCTGCTGCTCGTCTACGTGCCGAAGGGCATTCTATCGCACTTGCGCAACGCCATTAACATCGCCCACACGTCGGCGTCCGTCGCACAGCCACTCGTGTGCTGGGTCACAACTGGCCTTAGCATCATCACGCTGCTTGGCTACTGCGGCTCTGCAGGCGACCATGTGGGTCAGTGTCTCGCGCACGGCATCATGGGCACCGCGTTCATTGTGTATGGCGTGCTACTGCTTGTCATGATGTACTGCGGCCAGCGGTTCCTAGCCAAGGTCAACCGCAGTCAGGAATATTTCGACTCCATGGTCATCATGGTCTGGGGCATCATCAACACATTCACCGAACACCGCTGGGGCCAGGCTTGGAACCACGGCGACGTGCAGCACACTTCCATGGGCGTCGTGTGGTGGGCCATGGGCGCCCTTGGCGTGTACATGTCGTGGGACCGCGTGAACAACAAACCGCAGCGCACGCACGTCCCGGCCCTGATCATTCTCGCCACAGGCTACTCAATGATGTCGCACGTGCAGCACCTGCGCGTGTCCACGGCCATTCATTTCATGTTCGGCGTCGTGCTGGCCCTGGCCGCCGTGGCCCGCATCATCGAGATCTCCTTCGTAATGAAGGACCAGCCTGTCGCGGGCATGAACCCTGTATCATGGCAGTTCCTGACCCCTATGCTCATGGTCGAGTCCGGAATGATGTTCATGTCGGCAACCGAGGAGGCCATGGAGTTCCTCGACAACCAGTCCATTATGGCCGCGCCCTACGTGCTTGTCATTTCCTCAATTGCGTCACTCGTGTTTCTAGGTGCCCTGTTTGTGATTCAATCGTATCTGACAATGAATGCGCGCGAGAAGCTGACGAAGGAGTCCGAAGAGGGTGTGGAGCTGCCTTTCTTGCACCACCAGGACCCAGAAACGCTGCAGCCTCGCGACTTCGAGCTCAGCGATTGATTTGCATATATCCCGCCTTTGCCTTCTACTCTGCAGACACCGTGGCTCCCTGCCCAGCCTGTACACTCAAAAGCAATGTTTATACCCAAGTAACGCCACTTTTATTTGTTTTTTTTTTATTATTATTCTGAACACGTTTTCTGGCACGGCTGCTTGCACCTGCATCGCTCATCACGACCTGAAGTGCTATCATCACTTAGCGAGCTTAGCGACCGCCCTTCGATTGCTAGCTTGAGACAAAGGTTCTTCGCGCGGCGTGGCGATCTCCGGAATCCTAGTTTCTGCTCTTCCATTAACGCACGCAGAACACTATATTATTAAACCCAACACTCTATTTGGAACTGCGTCTGTGGTTCTATAGTTAGCGCTTGGCGTTGGCGCGGCGAGGTTGCCTCGGCTCAAGCCCGCAGCTTGTTTGCGTTTTTGCAACCTTTCACTTTAGCGCGCTTATCTTTAGCACGAGCCCTATATTGTGCATCTTTATCGGGCCACTGTATTTACCCTAGCCAAGAACTCTCCAATCGCGGCCGCCGCTCGGCTGTCCTCCTCGCCTGCGTGGGCCGCCAGTCACAACGCGCTGTATAAGACGTCTTAGCTAACCATTTCGGCAGTCTGGCTGTTGTTGCCCGTTGGATTAGGCTACCCTTACCGTGGCCGAAACCGGCTGCCGCATACGATCGCTTGGCTTTGCCACGGGTCCGAGGAGCCTTGAGGGTAGGGGCTCTCTTCCGGTGACTGATTTCGCGCGAGCAACTAGCAGCAGCAGGCCAGTCCTACGCAGCAGCGAGAAACCAAAACCCCCGTTCTTCGTCCAGGCGGACTTAAGCGCGGTGAACAGAATGCAGCCAGTTTCAGCGGTGCATTCTGGAAATCGAGTGGCCCGCTGCTGACGATGCACTGTGTGGACGACCGTGGTGCTGCGTTCGGGGGTGCTGGTGACACATAATCCCCGGCGGAAGGCGTGGGACCCTGACCCCTATCAAGATTAAGGTTAGGACAGCCCTCCCACTGCAGCGGAATTTTTCACTATATAAGCGCAGGCTTGAGCACAACAGGGCCGCTGTTCAAGTCCACACACCACCGCGCACCGAAGATGAAGATCAGCAACGAGCCCGAGTTCGAGCAGGCCTACAACGAGCTTCTCATTACCCTCCAGGACTCGACCCTGTTTGAGAAGCGTCCCGCGCTTCGCCGCGCCGTCGACATCATTGCCGAGCCCGAGCGCGTCGTGTCGTTCCGCGTGCCCTGGGAGGACGATAAGGGTAACCTGCAGGTGAACCGCGGCTACCGCGTGCAGTTCAACTCGGCGTTGGGGCCCTATAAGGGCGGCCTGCGCTTCCACAAGACGGTGGACCTGAGCATTCTCAAGTTCCTGGGCTTCGAGCAGACGTTCAAGAACGCGCTGACCGGCCTCAGCATGGGCGGCGGCAAGGGTGGCTCCGACTTCGACCCAAAGGGCCGCACTGTGTCGGAAATCCGCCGCTTCTGCCAGAGCTTCATGACGGAGCTGCGCCGCCACATCGGGCCCGACACGGACGTGCCTGCTGGCGACATCAACGTCACGGGCCTCGAGGTTGGTTTCCTGTTCGGCCAGTACAAGCGCCTGCAGAACCGCTGGGAGGGCACCATCACAGGCAAGGGCCTGTCGTGGGGTGGCTCGCTCATCCGTCCGGAGGCGACGGGCTACGGCGTCATTTACTACCTCGAGAAGATGATTGAGGTTGCCACCAAGGGCGGCGAGTCGCTGAAGGGCAAGACGGTGCTCGTGTCCGGCAGCGGCAATGTCGCGCAGTACGCGGCGCTGAAGGCCATCGAGCTCGGCGCGACTGTGCTGTCGCTCAGCGACTCACAGGGCACGTTCCTGGCCAAGCCCGGCCACGGCTTCACGCCCGAGCAGATCGAGAAGGTCATGGAGGTGAAGGGTGCGCGCAAGGCGCTCGACGTGCTCAAGGCCGAGTTCTCGAACTTCGAGTACCACGAGGGCAAGCGCCCCTGGACGCTTGTTGACAAGGTCGACATTGCGCTGCCCTGCGCCACGCAAAACGAGGTCACTGGCGAGGAGGCCGCGCACCTTGTCAAGTCCGGCTGCCGCTTCGTTGCCGAGGGCTCGAACATGGGCTCCACCATCGACGCCATCGGCGTTTACGAGAAGTCGCGGGCATCAGGCAGCTCGGGCCTCTGGTACGGCCCCGCCAAGGCCGCGAACTGCGGCGGTGTTGCCGTGTCTGGCCTCGAGATGGCCCAGAACTCGTCGCGCGAGACGTGGACGGCGGAGGAGGTCGACCGCCGCCTCAAGGACATTATGGTGACGTGCTTCAACACGTGCTATGACACCTCCAAGGAGTACGCAACCAAGCCCGAGACGCTGCCATCCCTCGTGCGCGGCGCCAACATTGCCGGCTTCGTGAAGGTCGTTGACGCCATGATTGCCCAGGGCGACTTCTACTGAATCTTATGAGTAATGACTGCATAGTGCTGCTGGCGCTGCACGGCACACTGGCAAGCTAGTACGAGACTTGATCTTGCGTTAAATGACTTTTTTTTTTCACCTTTGTTAGTATGTAGTCCCTAGGCCCAGTTAGGAGATATGAATTTTGTATGACATCTCGTGCCGTCTTAAAATGCAGCATCGCGCGACGCCGTGGAGGCAAGCAAGAATGTATGCTTCCACGGGCGGCTTAATGGCGGGCCAATCTGAAGCGCATTTTTGTTGTGGAGCGCACCACTTCGCTACTTGCGGAGTCCCCCTGTCCGTCGCACGTAAAGGCGGAAAAGTTTGCCTGAGTTTATCGCTGATGAGAGATTGAAAGAGGGAAATCCTCACTGCATATCGGCGGCAGGCCCTGGCGCCATAACACAGCAGATTATGGCCTGCGCACGTCACATTTCTACATAGGACAACTAATCTCGAAGCAGTTATAACAAATCAGTAGAGCTGCGTCGACAGCATAAGTTTGACCCCAATCATTTATGTACTAAGTTGGACCCCGCAATTCCATACGGTTGCAACATACTAAAGAGAAAGTTCAAGGTGGTCGCTCATGTTATCCAGCCGAGCGCAGCACTTTCCGACCGGCTCTTAAGCACTAGTAATTTCGTTACAAACAGAGCGACTAGTAATCTAGTTAACGAACTGCGTTTACGATGGTATGTTCTTTTAGAAAAAGATGACGTCTTTGGTTGAGTTCATAACTTATCGGGAGATTTTGAAAGATGAGACCCAGACCGAACATTAGGTTTTCGACAATTCTTCGCTACGCGGCTATATCTTTGTTCCTTGCCAGTTTTTTCTGTTTCTTTCGCTTTTCTAGCAAAGCTAAAAGCTTAAATATCTCAGGCAACAAGCATGCGAACATTAGCAGACAAAGTACGAAAACCAGGCCCACTGAGACCCACATTGCACATACTGCCCGAAGCACATGACTCGACCCGAACTGACGTGAAGTGAGCTTGAACCAGAATATGGAGAAGAATAGGACCAACGAAAAGACAATCACCATTTGAATCATGTCGCGTTTCGATCTGGAAATCGCCTCGTCGGTTAGAGATCGCTCCATAATGTGAGCGAGCTTCTGCTCGGCTTTCTGCTGGGAGACTTTGTCCACCTTTCTCCATACCTCGCTCCGAGGATCGAAGTCGGGGCAGCTCTCCCGCAGAGTATGTCGTTGCTGTGTGGACATGGCGCTCCAAAAGAGCTCGCGCTGATCAGTGCTCGATAGCTCTTCGCTTACTACAAACCGGTCAAGCACTTCCCATAACCGCGCTGCGGAGATGTTTCCTGACTGGAAATGTTCAGCCCAATCCACTGGCTTTACTGGCTGATGCCGAGTAGCCGTGTCGTCGCGATCACTGAGCGCGATTCCCACCTGCGTAATCCAGTCGTCCCAGCCCTCACTCGTCTTGTACCGCGGGTGTGGCCGCATGTATCCCCCTAAGTGGTCTATTGCGGCCTGCGACATATAGTGACTGAACGTTTCGATTCGGTCACTGACGAGGTTTTTGCCCGGGAACGTAGCCTCGTGGTATCGCAGCGCCTGGTGGCAAAACACGTTCCAATCATGAAAGTCATATTTCTGAGGGGGCTCAATGGCTGCTGTTTCAACGCTTTCGCTCATATTCGCTATTGTAGAATAAATTACAGACACTTTGTCTTCGGGCTTTTGATTAGATGATTAGATGACAAAGCATTGCGGCACTTCAGCGTCGCAACATTGACGTCATTGAGCGCAATCCAGTCTGAATCGTTCAGTGCTGTGAACCAATGGCCGCCGTTGCGGGCACATTTCTTGCAATCGCTGGAATCGTTAAGGCACATTACCCTGGCCAGTATACCATTTCGCTTCTCTACAGAATGTGAAGGCAGCCTCAATACTTCGAGAGCGATAGTTATGACTCGTGGCTCAATGGGCATGCGCGCGAAATGAACTCGTTGGGTTTCGTCGCATGAGGGTACGCTTGACTGTGTAGAGGTGTGTCAATAGGAATTGATTGCACTGACTTTCTTGATATTTACGTTAGTTTCACCAAGGACTGGTGGGTAGTACGGTGAAGCAACGCGGTAGAGCAACCGAAAACCTAATAAACCTTATCATAGAAGCATCAGGAGCCTCGACCTCCTTCTGAGGCTTAGTAGAAATGAATGTCTTGCCGCTGAAATCATGTCACATATCATGAACACCCTCGCCACAGCCACCAAAGCATCATAGACCCTGGCATCGAAGCTGAAAGGACCTGCAGTGAGCGAAGATCACAAAAGAGCCCCGACACGAGTGGTGATGCTAGGTTAGGCAGCGCTAAAGTCATTGCAGCCCGCTTGGCCACGAGTGCGTTGTCAGTGGCAGCCAATTCCATAGCGTGCGCGAGCTTCTGCTCAGCCATCGAGCTATCGGAAACAAAGTAGGAACAGCGCTATCACAACGAGTTGTGCTGTGGTGTTGGCTTTGTACTTCTAAAAACGTTGCGTTGGGCTGGGCTCGGTAGCTCCCCTCGGTAACAAGCTAGTGACGCACTGACGCACTGCCGCTAAGTTTTATAGATGTACTTATCGGCCCACTCCTGCGGCGTGGATGACTGCTTCACTTTCGAGCCGTCACGAAGCGCAATGCTAGCCTATGTCACACAGCTGTTCTAGCCTTCGGCTGGTACTCACCTGGATGCGGCCGCGAAGCGTCCTAAACGCTCAACTGCGCGCCGTACCATGGACTGTCAGAATAGTTTGACTCGGTTGGTCACTGCAGAATAGTTTGACTCGGTTGATCGTAAGACTCTTGTTTGGGAAGTCTTGTCGTATCGCTTTTTTTGGCCGTAGCGCCGGTCCCACCATCAGCTCAAGTCGTATACATTCACGGAGCTCTCTTGTGCGTCAACATCACTCGTCTTTTCCATGGCGCCACGCCGAACTCGTGGCAATTGGCACTCGCATCCTGCGCGAATACCGCATGTCCTGTCTTAGTGCTATAATGACGTCGTTATGTGCAACAATGATTCCCCTCTTAGGCCAGAACTCGCAACGTGCAAACGACTGACTCGGTTGACCGAAGCTGACTTGGTGCAACTTCAGATCTGATGCGCTTTCCGATTCTAGCCCACTTTGCGCACAAAATCGGTACGCGTTCCAACGAAGCCGCAGTCGGCGGAGCGTGCCGGCCGCCAACGAAAGAATACTCTGAAAAAGAGGCACAAAATTAGACTAGCAGTAATGCTCCATTATGAGTTTGATGCAATTTATCTGGTCTAATCTATCTGGATGCACACATACTGCCGAGAGGTTATTTCAGTTAGTAGTAACGTTAGTTAGTAGTGCGCCAACTAATGCCACTTCCGCTTCTGCGGGGCCCAGTAGGGTTTTGCGTGTGCCGTTTAGTCGCGCCTCGCCAGATTGTCGCGTACCTCACGTGGGCCACGCGCTCGGCGCGAAAACACCACGAGATGGTCGACGCGCAGCCAGGCTTCTTCGCCCTCAACCGGCCAGACGACTCGCCTCTGGGGCCGCGGGCGGCAGGTTCTGCAGCGGGTCCTGCGGAGCCCGAGACGCCCGCGCTGCCGCCGCCGGACACGCCGCGCGAGGTGCCCATCGCGCGCACGTCGACCGACGTGCCGGGCATCCAGCTCGCGCAGTACGCGAGCGCCGAGGTGGTCGAGCTGGACGTTGGCGGGACTGCCGTGATGCGGCGCACGCTCGACGGCGCGTTCAACGCGACGCAGATCCTCAAGGTCGCGGGCCTCGACCGCAACCGCCGCCAGCGCGTGCTCGAGCGCGAGATCGGCTCGCAGTTCGAGAAGGTCCAGGGCGGCACGAACAAGTACCAGGGCACATGGATCCCGTTCGGCGTGGCGGTGAGCCTCAGCCGCCAGTACGACGTGTTCGAGCGCCTGGCACCGCTGTTTGAGTACGACATGACGCAGCGGCCGACGCTGAAGCAGCCCGACGCGGCCGAGATCGAGGAGCGCCGCCGCGAGCTGAAGGAGCAGCAGCAGGGCTCGGCAGCAAAGCTCGGCGCGCCGCCGCCGCTTACTGCGGACGTGCCCGCCTCGGACGCGCCGGACGCGCAGAGCGAGGCCGCTGCTGAGGACACGCTGACAACGTTGCCGCCGCTCGAGCCGTCGCCGGGGCTGAGCGAGGACGTCATTGATGTGTCGCGCGACGTGGTCACGGAGCTGTTCATCACGGCCAACAGCGGCGAGCCGCGCCCGCTGGCCGAGATTCTGGCCGACCACGGCGCCGAGCGCGTCGAGGTGAACGTGCCCATCGATGACGCGGGCCACACGGCTCTGCACTGGGCTGCCGCACTGGGCAGAGTCGCGCTGGTGGCCGACCTCATGCGCCATGGGGCAGACCCGCGCCGCGGCAACCGCAAGGGTGAGTCGCCGCTCGTGCGCGCCGTGCTGGTCACAAACAACAGCGACAACTCGACGTTTGGCGATCTGCTGGACCAGCTTTTCTCGTCCCTACATCTTAGCGACACGCAGGGCCGCACCGTGCTGCACCACATTGCGCTGACCGCAGGCATCCCCGGCCGCAGTGACGCGTCGCGCTACTATCTTGAGGCGCTGCTCGAGTGGGCTGTGCGCCGCCGCGGTGGCGGCGGTGTCAGCTGGCTGACGGACGAGCTTGTCGACGTGCAGGACGTGAACGGTGATACGGCGCTGAACATCGCAGCCCGCCTGGGCAGCCGCCGCATTGCCCAGCAGCTCGTCGATGTGGGCGCGTCGGTAACAACCGCTAACCGCGCGGGCCTGCGGCCCACAGACTTCGGCATCCGCGCTAGCCCCGCGGCCTCGTCGGTCAGTCCTAGCGCCGAGTCCGAGCAGCAGTTGCGCCACCGCCGCACGGGCTCGCGCCCGCCCCAGGACGGCGCCGAGCGCCGCGCTGAGCTCACCGACAACGCGCATAACGCCATCAACACGCTGAACGAACGCCTGCAGGCCGACCTGGCCAGCAAGGATGAGCTTCTCTCGAGCGTGCATTCGCAGCTCAAGACGGCCTCTGAGCGCTTGAGCGCGCTGGAGACGCGGGAGAGCGAGCTGCAGACCCTGAAGTCGCGCCGCAAAGCAGCCCAGGCCCGCCTCACCTCGCTCAGCGAGTCTATTCGCAGCGAGAACGAGCGGTTCCACTCCGAAAACTCGCCTCACCACACGCAGATTGCGCCAGAAGATATGAGTGCTAGCTTTGACGCCGACCAACCCTTCAAGATTGACGTGACCTCGAAGGACAGCTTGGAGCTACCGCCCGTACTGCTGCAAGCTCGACTGCGCGCGTACACGCAGAACGAGCAGCTCCTTACCCAGCTCAGAGACGACCTCAAGGCCACTAGTCTTGATAGCGAGGCCCAGTTCCGCAAGGTCGTGGCTCAATGCACGTCAAGCGAGGAAAACAAGGTCGACCTGCTACTAGAAGACTTGCTGCAAGCGGTAGCTAAGGGCGCCGTCATGCAGGTTGACCACCAGTAAATCAATTCCGTTGGTACTCCGCGATAGAGCTCTTTGTGTTTTGGCCGCCGTCGTGTAACGCCGTGCGGATTGCTTGCGCGGGTTGCTAGTGCAGGTTGCTAGCGCCGGTTTGAAGTGCGCATTTCTGGTGCGCGTTCTAGCACGGGTTGCTAGTGCGGGTTACTAGTGTGAGTTTCAATATATATATTCCGCCTCTTGCCAGTCTCAGCCGTCCCCATGGGCGTCTTCGAGCAGGATACACACACAGCTTGTGTACGAGGCCAGATTAAAAATGCTTTCTTGAGTGCGACGCGTCCGACGTGGGCTCGCTGCAATTGCAAAGCAAACATGTATTTATTATTGTTTATGAAACGCTTCTTGGACGTGGGTTCAAAACGCCATTTTAAGACACCGCTGTATGTGACTCGCGCTGATGATGAGCAGGACTTCAATGAGGATGATGGTCTGAATGGATAGACTTTGACTTATCTCGACGGAAGGCCGTCCAATGGGGATAAGAAAACAATCAGAATCTCGGCGCCGCTCTCTGTTCCAGAACACTCACGCATTCACGCAAAGCGAGCGCTGAAGACTCAAGTGCTAGTTGCAATGGGGCCCTGAGAATGCTGTTCTCGCAGATAGGGCTCCTGGGGGGGATTTTCCGAGGCCGCAGCCAAAGGGTCACCTGTCTGCTGCTGCTGCTGCTGCTGTTGCTGGTGCTGGTGTTGTTGTTGTTGATGCTGGTATTGTTGTTGATGTTGCTGCTGGTGTTGTTGTTGATGTTGCTGCTGTTGTTGCTGTTGGTGATGCTGCTGTTGTTGCTGTTGTTGCTGTTGGTGATGCTGAGCTTGCTGGTCCGGATGTTTTGCATGCAAGTCGCTGCCGCGCGGCAGCGATCTGCTCGGTGAATCCGCGCTCCATTGCTTCCATCCAGCATAGTCGATGAGAGCCTGCATGCAGCCCCATTCGGTGATCTTCTGCTCGAGCCAGGTCAGGTTGACGGGCTTGGTTAAGAAGTCGTTGCAGCCGGCGGCCAAAGCTTCGCTCTTATCAAGCATCTCGCTCGAGGCCGTCAGCGCAACAATGATGACTGGTGACCTAAAGCCGCCCTCTGATTTGGGCAGCACATCCTCATGTGCCGGAGCCGCCGGCAGGTCGTGGCCGCGAAAGGCCTGTGGAAACGCACCAATGCCATTTACAATCTCGAGCCGTCGTATCTCTTTCGTGACCTCGAGGCCCGACATTTCCGGGAGCTGGATGTCCATAAGAATCAGGTGGAAGCCACCTGCGCGCCACTTCTCGAGGGCCTCACGGCCGTTCGTGGCGACGGAGCAGCGCACATTTTTGCGCTGCAGGAAGCGCTCCAGGATAAGCTGGTTGATTTTATTGTCCTCCACAATTAGCACGTTGATCTGTGGCACGACAGATGACTTGCCGACCTGCAGCGACGCGAGACCACCCGACGACGGCAGGCCAGGTGTGGGGAGGCCTGACGACGGCAAGCCCGACGACGGCAAGCCCGACGACGGCGTGAGTGCCGATCCTGGCGTGGACTGGCCCGTGGAGAGAGCATGGCTGGGGCCGTTAGATGTGGGCTCGCTCCATTTGGGTGCGCCGCCAGCGTCGGATCTGGGCTCGCCCGTCAGTGGGACGAGCGTTGTCGCGTGGCCGTCGAGCTCACGCTCGGCGTTCACTGAGAGCGGCCCCGAGGGCCCGCCAAGCTGTCGAGGCATGAGCAAGACGCTAGTGTTCTGGCGCGGGTCCTGGCGCGGGTCCTGGCGCGGGTCCTGGCGTGGGTCCTGGCGTGGGTCCTGGCGGGCCTCGGCGGCGGGCGAGTGCGGCCCCGTGGAGTGCGCGCTCGGCGACGCGCCGTGCGGCGATATGGAGAGCGGCGTGTTTGGCTCGGAAGAGCCCGGATGGTTCTGGGGCATTGGCGGCGGCCCCGTGGAGGGCGACAAGGAAAGGTAGCCCTGGTAATGGTTATTGTTACTGTAGCTGCGCGCTCGTTGCAAGGCTGCGCGCGTCGGCATCACGTTGGGCATGGCCGCAGGCTGAACGGCTGCGGGCTGAGCGGCTGCAGGCAGGCTCAACTCGAGTGCGTCGTGGATGGACATGCCCGCCGCATAGTAGCGGTCGAGAACGGCCCAGATGTTCTCGTCCGGCTGCAGCTCGACGCGAGAAGCCGAGTTTGGCGACAAGGTAACGACAAGGTCTGCCGGGTCGCAGTTCTGCAGCAGCGTCGTCGGGTACTTCATGAGCACGCGCGACTTGACGTCGTCGACAAGCTCATGCGCGTCAACAAGCAGGCTTGTGGCCGGTGCGCCGGCCTTCTTGCGGAACCAGAGGCGCCGTCGTGCCGGCGGTGCCGGCGCGGCCTGGCTTGCCGCAGCGCTTGGCGGCGAGGGCAGCGAGCCCGCGCTGGCCTGGCTGTTGTAGGACGTGCTGACGTTGAGCTTTGGCCTGTTCTTGGCGGACGTGGCCGCCGCCGCCGCCATGTCT
>JANIWL010000039.1:0-77133 GCA_030705075.1 Entelexis geochares | reverse complement strand
GGGCGCTGCTGCGTGCGCCGGCGCGAATTGCGCCACGGCGGCGAGCGCGCCCAGCACAAACAAGGTTTTAGTTGTCCCAGCCATGCCGCCTGAATTAGACTCTCGTTGGGAGGGGCCACGGATCCAAGGAAGTCTCGAGTCCAGTGGTCAGAGCCGACGCCGAATCTGAAATGTCGAGCCCAAATGCTTTCGCTAACCTAATAATAATCCGATCCTGCTGCGGCTAGGGCTAGGCCGCGAGCGCGTGCTCTGGGGCGGCCACGCGTGCTTAATTAGCAGGACCGCGCAGGCGACTACTGCGTGATGTGCGGCGGTCCCAGCCATGCAGCAGTCGCGCAAGCACGCAGCTGGCATGTAGCTAGAAGGTAGCAGTTCCGGCAAATGCAAAAAAAGAGCATATCAAATAAATAGTTGCTGGATTGCGCGTTGTTGCACGAGTTAGTGAGAAGTAGAAGTTGCGCCCACTGGCGATCGCGCAGTTGCAGCACAGCCAACGGCAGTGGCGCTGATAAATAGATCAACCGGGAAATGAGCTGCTGAACAGCCCCGTCAAGGCGCTGGTCGTAGCGCAGACCTGGCCACGAGGCCAGCGTAACGGCCTTAAATGGGCTCACGCGCTTGCGCCATTGCGCGGCTTTGGCTGCCGCGACGGCGGAGCACATAGCTAGCGAATATCGTGGATTGGAGCCGGCGATGGGTAGTGAGCAGTGAAGCAGCGGAGCCGATGAGTATAGTGAGTAGTGAAGCAGCGAATGCCCTGTAGTGAAGCCGCCAAGGGTAGTGCAGTGGAGCCGCCATGGGTAGAGTAGAATCTATGCGCGGCCAACTGCAGCGGACATTGGTACGCGGAGTGTAAAGAAGCTGGAATGGCGCATAGGGTCTGAAATGCACGCGCTGTAAAACACCATGTTTGACATCAGTGGTAACGCAGCGGGGCACAAGCACCGAAGATGCAGCGAGTCCGGCAAACGCGCGGGGGCACAGCGGGAGATAAAGCGTTCAAAGGGTGCGCAACCCCGCTCAATGGACACCCCGCTCAATGGACACCCCGCTCAATGGACACCCCGCTCAATAAAGACCTCGCTCATTAAAGACACTACTTGATGGGGGCCCCACTCAATGGGCACCCCGCCCAATGAACACCACCGCTCGATGTAGACCCAGCTTAATCGAACTCGCTCAATAAAATCTCGCTCAATAAAGACCCCGCCCATAAAGACCCCGCTCAATGGGCACCCCGCTCAATGGACACCCCGCTCAATGGACGCCCCGCTCAATGGACACCCCGCTCAATGGACACCCCGCTCAATGGAAACCCAGCTCAATAGACACCCCGCCCGATGGAACCCCAGCTCAATCGAGCGCCGCGAAAACAACAGAATCCGCGCAATGGGACTCCGCCTAAAGAGTGGACTGCGGTGAGTCTGGCGGCGAGTCTGGCGGCGTCCCAGCGGCGCCGCGCCGGCGCTCGTTCGCGCGCTCGATGAGCGCCTCCTCGAGCGCGGACTGCGACACGGAGTTGTCGCTGAACGAGCTCGACAGCTCCGACGTAGGCCGCGACGCCACGCGCGCCGCCGGCAGAAACCCATCGATGCTCGTGTCGCTGTCGCTGTCGCTGGCGCTGTCGGCCAGCATCGGCGTGATGCGCGACGTGCTGAGCAGCCGCCGCGACGGCACGGGAGCCACGTCGCTGGCGCTGTCCTCGAAGTCGTCGAGCGAGATGCTCGCGGCGGGGCTCGCTGCCGTGCTGGCCTGCGCCGACTCCGCGAGCTCGCGCGCCGGCGGCTGCGGGCTCCGCGCAGGCATCTCCGCGGCCGGGACGCTGATCTGCGACATCTTGCGCCGCAACAGGCCCAGCTCCTTCTCGTACAGCCACGCCGCCTGCTGCAGAATGTACACAAGCGACACGTCGAAGTGCTTGGCCAGCGCCGCCCAGTCGAGGTCCGTGCTCGACGCGCGCAGCTTCGACCACAGCTCGCGCTCCTTGGCCGCTGTCCACTGCACGGCCGGCGGGTCCTTGATGCCCTCGCGCGGCCGCGCGAACCGCAAATACACCACGACGCGGGGCATCTGTTTACTGTGGGGCGGGAGGTTCGTCAGCAGCGGTGGGTCCAATGTGGGTCTCAAATAGCAGGCGCAGGGTTCTTGCGAGGGTGCTCAGCGCTGCGCTGGGGAGTTTGCCCGTTGCATTAAGCATCATTTTGCGGTTCGTGTTAAAGTTGAGACAGATTCATATAGGATAGGCCACAGCGAGAGAGTTGTATATAATTACTAGTCTGCAGTGTTGACACAAGGAAACGGGGAAGAGCCTTTTGAAGCTCGATTTCACAGCGGATTGATCAGGCGCCCCAATAGACTTTGTTTGACTACTATCTACGCAGGGCTGCTCCACACTTTGCAACACTTACTTGATCGCTCACTACCGCGCAATTGTCAGGCGCTCCAGTAGTCAACTAGATGGCTCCGTGTTCTCAGTGCCAGACAGCACTCACCACTCTGCGGTGCACGCTACGGTGCACTCTGCGGTGCACTCAACAGCTCCCTCTTCGGTGCACTCTGCGGTGCACCCTACAGCTCCCTCTGGGGTGCACTCTGGGGTGCACTCTGAGGTGCACTCTACAGCTCAACCTCTGGAGTGCACTCTGAGGTGCACTCTACAGCTCCCTCTGCGGTGCACTCTGCGGTGCACTCTACAGCACAAGTCAATCATGTCCGCCAGCATCGGGCGCCTGGCTTCAACGTTACTGGCTTCAACGTTACTGGCTTTTTTTTCTAACCTACAGCTTAGCGCTGCTCTATATACATACACTCGGCGCTGTCTTGCCGCGCCGCTCACGGCCGCACGCCCAGGCCAAACTCCTTTAGGACGCCGCGCACGTCGCCAAACGCGTCACGCTCGCCCATCATCACGATCGTCGGCTCCGAGCCAGTCAGGATCTTTTGCGCCACCTTCTGCAGGTCCCGCACCGTCAGCCGCTCGATCTTGGCAATCATCGCGTCCACACTCAGTTTCGTGCCGTTCATCTCGACCTGCCGCCCGGCGTCCTCCAGCTCGACCATGCGGCTCTCCAGGTTCATCATGAGCTGCGAGCGCAGCTGGTTCTTGGCCCGCTCGACCTCGACCTTCGTCAGCTTGTTCGGCGTGAACAGCAGCACCAGCTGCGACGCTATGATGTACGGAATGTACGCCGCCGCCTCGGGGATCGCCGAGCACGTAATCCCAAACAGCCCGTCGTCGCTGTATGCGTGGTTCACGCCGAGACAGCTCTCCACATAGCCGTACTGGTTCAGCACCTGCGTGTACAGCCGCGAGTACATGCCCTTGCCGGGCCCGCCGGCTGAGAACGACCCGCCGCCGCCCAGCAGCGTCTGCAGCGTCGCCACAGCGTACACGTCCTCGTCGTTCACGCCGGCCCCGCGGTACAGGATCTGGCAGTGGTAGAACTGCGGCAGGTTCCCCACCGGCGGCGGCAGCGGCACGCAGGCCTCGCCGCCCACGTACTGGCTGCGCGCCGTGTCGAGCGCCGGCGCCGGCGTCGCCGCCGCAAACCCGCCGAACTGCGCGTTTGCCAGATCCAGCGCCTCGGCCTGCGGCATGCCCAGAAACGCCAGCGTCACGTTCTCGGGCCGGTACATGAGGTGCCGGTACTGCCACACGGCGCCCGGCGTGACCAGCGGCAGCCGCTCGGGCGGGCACACCAGCGGGTTGCCCAGCCGGTTCGCGTACGCGGTCTGGTGCGCCAGCTCGGGCAGAAGCATGTCCGGGCTGCGCGCAATCTCCTCGATCTCGTACTGCGTGATGGCGACCTGCTCGGCCACCTCCTCGGGCAGCACGCGCGGCGCCGTGATCGTCTGCGCAATCAGCTCCGCCATGCTGCCGATGTCCTTGTGGAACGTCGACGCCTGGTAGATCATCGTCTCGCGCGACGACGTGCACTGGTAGTTGCCGCCCAGCGCCAGCAGCCGCTGCTCCATCTGCTCCTGCGTGAACCGCGCCGTCGACTTGAACGACAGCCGGTCCACAATGTGCGACAGCCCGCTCAGCTCCGCAGGCTCGAACCGCGAGCCGGCCTTCACGTACGCGCCCATGGCCGCGAAGTGGCAGGGCAGCGGCGACGTGACGACCTTGATCCCGTTGTCCAGGCGCACGATCGGGTACTCCGGCGCCTCCGCCGCCGCGGCAGCCGTGCTCAGCCGCCGCGACAGCTGTCTGACGCGTGCTGCGCGCGAGATGAGCGCGCTCATTCCTGTCGGCTGCAAAGAGTGGGTCGCCGCTCTGCTTTAAACCGCCGCGTGACAAAGCCTACCCACACCACATACTGCCTGGACCGCGGGCGGTTTCGGCGGTTTGGCCGCGCCTGCGAGTGGCAAACCGGGGCGCCAGCGCTGCGCGAGGGCGGCGAGACATGCATAGAATATATTTTTCATATTACTGTTTATTTCTGAGCTGAGGGCAGGGCACTCGAGGGCCTCGGCCCTTTCCAGCCTGAACGTCAACTGGTGAGCGTCGCAAATAGAACACTCGAGTACTGCGACGTGAGAAACATCGTTTAAAGGGCTCGTTTCCAATGCTCTATCATTGGCCTACATGATGCGTGCGACTGTTGATTGCGGCCTACTGGCCTGGGTTGGTAGTGCCGCTGGTATAATTGCGACCCGTGGGCATACATGGATGATGCGTCTGTTGATTGCGAGCCCTGGCCTATTTACCTAGTGCGCCAGTTGGTTGCGTCCGTTGGCCCTTTATAGATGATATGTCGGTTGATTGCGACCCATCACCCCTGTCACACAGTGAACTAGAAAGCTCGTTAACATGGATTGGCCTACATAATGCGTGCCGCATTTAATTGGCGACCGCTGGCCTTTATAACTAGTGCGTGCTATCGCGGCCCGTAAACATCGAGAAGGGTATCAATGCAAGAATACAACGCTCTGAGCCTCGTACATAGCGCTCTGGGCTCTGTTTGTTCGCTCGTGTGCCCTGTCACTCGCGCCTCACTGCTCATTGCCTCGCAGAAAGCTTCCCAGTAACCGTGTGTTTACTTGGCAGGCCTCAGTCCTGTACAAAGGCCCAGCCGGTGCGATGCCTCACCGAACGTCAGATGATAAAGATCGTTCAATACACAAATAAAATAGTTGAATGTTGATGTCCGCGTGTCAAAAGGGTTCCTGCAAAACCAAGACTGCTCAGGTCTCGTGTCGCAACCTAAACCGGTGCTTGCCTCGCTGCTCCTCAGTGCGACTCTATGCCTGCAGCTCCTTGAGCGTATACTCTGGGGTGCTGCCATTCGCGACGGCAATGCCTTCCGTGGGCACAGCATCCTCCGTAGCCGCAGCGTCTTCCGCTGCCGCACCGCTGCTATGGACTCCCTTATGCACTAGAGTCGCATGCGCCGTTTTGTGCTTCATGAACAGACCAAAGAATGTGTGCTGCAGCAACGACTCGTCGCCGAAATCACCAAGCCGCCACTGCAGAACCGTCAGAAAGCCCGCACTCATGATAGACAGTCCCAGCAGCGCAACCATGACCATGTTGGAGTCGCGGTACCCGCGAGCCATGTCGGCCGGCCAGCCCTTGTACAGCGCATACGTCGCAGTCACGGCGCCGAGGTTGCCCAGAGCCGATACAACCGCCGAGGCAGCGGCCGCTCCCAAATCCCCGTGCCGGCGGCCGAACACGGTCGAGCTCCAGGACATCGTGATGGGCACAGTCGGGCCAATTCCAAAGCCGACTATGCACAGACCGCCCCACTTCGACCAAGACTCGCGCGCGTACGTGGCCACAAACAACCCCACAATGGTGATGAGCACGGCAAAGCAAAAAATGACTCCGCGCCGGGCAGGGAAACGGTCGGCGATCGGCGTGAGCAGAATGATCCCGCCCGCGTCGAACAGCCAAATCGGCGCCGTCAACAGACTAAGGTCGAACGAGCTGATTGTGGGCATCATGCGCCGAATGATCACGCTTGAATACGACTGCAGACCGAGCGCCATGCCGATGATCCCGAAGTACATGATCACAAACGGCCACAAGCGCACGTCGGCCAGAATCTTGACGAGGTCGCGCCAGCCCCACATGCGCGCACCGCCGGCGTGGCGCTCGGTCATGTCCTGGGCGTAGCGCTCCTCGTCCGCGTCGTTCAGCGGATAGCGGCCCATGCCCAGCTTCTGGCACCATACCGACAGCCACGACGGCCGCGTCGCCAGCTGCTTGGGCCGGTCCGGCAGCCACCAGAAGCCAAGAATGCCCACAAACATGGTGACACACCCGTAGATCATGAACATCCACTGGTACCCGGGCCAGCCCCGGATACCGTCCATTTTCTGGAAGGCAGCGCCCAGCAAGCCGGCCACGGCCGACGAGATCTGCGTCGCCGTGTAGTACAAACCCACGCGCTTCACAGCCCGGTCGGCCGGGTACCACATGGAGATGTAGTATGCCATGCCCGGCCAGATGCCGGCTGTGAAGCAGCCCGTCAGGAACCGCAGCGCAATGATGCTGGCCGAGTTGTTGGCCGCGGCAAAGCACGCGTACACAAGGCCCACGGTGATGACAATGCGGCCGAGCCAGAGGTGCGCAGACACGCGGCTCATCACGAGGTTCATTGGCAGATCGAACAGAATGTACCCCACGTACTCCAGCGATGTGGCCTGCGACGTGTCCTTGTCGCTGAGATGCAGGTACTGGGCGAGGCTGTGGCCGTTGCTCGAGTTCATCGTCAGCGAGTTGCCGTAGGCCGCACCGCCATAGCTGGTCAGAAAGTACAGCGTCCACAGCGCGGGAATGATGCGTAGATCAAGCTTCCAGTACACCTTGTCGAGCGCGCGCGGGTCGTCCACGACGCCGACTGACACCTCGGCGCCGTCCTCAGCAACGTTTTTGGCCTGCTTTTCCTGCGGCGGCGTGAGCTGCTTCTCGATCGACATCCCGGACTCTAGAGCTGCGCACTGCGTCGGTGTCTGAGCGCGCGCTCTGTCTTTACGCTCCCGAGTCTGCCGGGGCGAGGGTGCCGCGTTGACTCAGAGCCGATAAGATGCGGTCATGCTAAGCGAGCGCTCGCCGATCTTGCCGACGCGAGATTTCGGGTCTTGCGCGACCGTAAAACGAGTCTGCGCCGACGCCTGCCAACGCATTGCGGACTCGAGCTCAGTGCTCGGCCGCGGCTGCAGCGCGTGGCATCGATAGAGACATACACCCCGGATGCCTCTGGCGGCCACGTGATGCAGCGGTGGGGGGGGGGAGGCGGAGGCGTATCGAAACTTATCTTATCGTCGATCAGGGCTAGGGTCGATCGGCGGTCAACTTTGCGGCGTGCGCCTCCTCGTGCAGCAGCAGCAGGTGCAAGTTTTTCTAGTGTTTCGTTGCTATGTACGGATCTAGTTAATGAGCCGGTGCTCGATGCCTTCCAGCTTGTGCGCCAATGCCATGGTGTACTCCATAAATGTAAGAGACAGAATAGTGTGAGGGCCGACGCGCGTCGCGTTGGCCCCAAAGCCCTTGTAGAGCGCCATGGCGCCCTCGCTGCGCACAGTCTTCACGACACAGTCCCACACGCTCTTGTAGAGATCGCCCTTCTGGTTGTACATGCGTGTCATGATCACGTCCGGCGGACTCATGACGACAGAAACACCGACGCCGGCGCAGACGCCAGCAATCAGGAACCGCGCCGGCGATTTTGGGTCGACGAGGCCTAGCTCGTCAATGAGCTTGCCCGACGCATGGTAGATGGGCAACTGCACGCTCGAGCCGATCGACGTGCGCAGCGCCGCAGCGCCAATGCCGCGGAACGTCTCGCCATTCTGGTGCAGGCTGCGCAGAGCCTGCACAATGCCTGTGTAGTGTGTCTGCTCGCCCACCGCCATGGTCGGCGAGTACGACTGCATGCGGACCTTTATCAGGTAGAACGGCGAGCCCAGAAGAGCGCCCAGCGCGCCCGTGAGCGCACCGACGCCCATGTCGAGAGGCGCGCTGCGGTTCTCGAGGTCCTTGCCGAGCGCGCCGTAAACAACGCGCCGCCCCGGCTCGTAGAACCCGAGCCGCGAGCCGTTCAGCATCACCTGGTAGATGTACGCCGGCGACAATCCACTCTGGATGCCGCGCAGCCCCTCGTGCTGGAACACAACCTTCATGCTCTGGAACACTCCGCGGTAGATGCGCGGCGCGTCGGCCGAGCGCTTCGCCAGCTCGCCCTGCAGCTGCAGCCGTGTCTTGACGACCTCGAGCGGGTTTGTGACTGTGACGGCCATACATGCCGCCAGGGCGCCTGCGGCAAAGCTGCTAGTCGTCGAGATGCTCATCGCCGCGTCGAGAAGGCCTGCAAAAGAAACTGGCGCGAACAGGCGCGCCGGTCTCGGCGGCGCCCTTTTCGGCGGTGCAGCTCCCGCCCCATCATGTGACCCGATTTTTTTCACTTTGGCGGCGGCCGGCCGCCGGCCTACAGAGCCGCCGCCATCGCGGGCTCCGCGGCTACGGGCGCCAATCGCCCGCGAATCGTGGAGTCTGACGCGGGCGCCACGGCGCCACCGCGTCGCCGCGGCCCTCGCAAGCCTGCAGCGTGCAGCTTGATGAACCCAACGGTTATCCTACGACATGCGGCGACTACGACGGGCGGCCCTCCTCCTCCCGCTATGGCGACTCGTTTAGCGCGTCAACAACAACAGTAAATAATCAAATCATTTGCGGGTTCGTGCTGCGGGCCCTGCATGCCGCCCTTGATATGAACAGCCTCCGTCCCTTGGCTGCGTTGGCACGCCCGCAGCAGTGCTGCTGTGTGTGCGCGCCCCTCACGCGCGCCTTTGTGCGCCGCAGGCACGCCGAAGCGAAGCGCGACGACTGCGTCGTGCAGGTCGGCCTCGAGCACTGGAAGCAGCCGCGGCCCGCAGGCGTGCCGCTCGCGCCCCTGCCGCTGGCTGAGCCTGATGCGAGGCCCGCGAAGGGCGCGACCATGCTGAAGTACATTGCGCGCATGCAGCAGCAGTACGGCGACGCCGTGGTGCTCACGCAGGTGGGAAGCTTCATGGAGCTCTATTTCGAGCAGGCCGTCGAGTACGCGGGCCAGCTGCACATCAAGCTTGCCCGCAAAAACCAGAAAAACCCGCTCACGGGCGAGCCCTCCGTGCCAATGGCCGGCTTTCCGCTCGCGCGCCTCGAGCACTACGAGCGCATTCTTGTCCAGGACCTGGGCAAGACGGTTGTCGTGCTCTCGCAAGACGCCGACGCTGTTGTGAGCGGCGGCGCCGAGCGCGACAAGCGGCCCGTCGAGCGCATTCTCACAAAGGGCACGCTGCTGGCCGAGTCCTTCGTGGCCGAGGACCTCAGCAACTATCTGCTAGCAGTGCACGCCACAACCGCCAAGGCAGTGGCCCTTTCATGGGTCGATCTTGCCGATGGCGTCGCGCGCTACGCCGTGACGCAGATGGACGACCTCGGCAATGAGTTGGCGCGCGTGAACCCGAGCGAGATCGTCGTCAACAGCGATAACGACACTGCGGCTATCACTGCTGCCGTTGCTCGGTCCGCGCCGCGAGCCGCGCTCAGCACGTTCAAGTTCCCACCCGCCGACTGGTGGTCCGCCCACAAGTCCTCGCTGCAACGCTACAGCATCGACTCGCTGCCGCAGCCCGCGCGCAAGGCGTTCACGGGACTCACCGCCTACATCGAGAAGTGCATGCCGGGCTCCTCCATAGAGCTGACGCCGCCCCTCCTCTGCAACAGCCGCGACTTCATGCAGCTCGACATCAACGCTCGCGGCGCTCTGGACATGCTTGTGCGCACGGGCACGCACGGGCGGCCGGCCGAGGAGGGCTCGCTGCTCAGCGTCATCCGCCGCACTCGCACCGCCTCGGGCTCGCGCCTCCTCCAGGCGTGGCTCATGGCTCCACTCGTGTCGCCCGACGCCATCCGCGCCCGCCAGGACAAGGTCCAGTTCTTCATTGACCAGCCAGCCTCCGTGGCTTCCATTCTGCGCACATACCTTGGCGAGCTGCCGGACGGCCCGCGCATGCTGCAGAAGATCTCGCTGCGCAGGCTCGACCCGGCAGACCTCGTCACGATCGCGAACTCGATAATGACGCTCTGCAAGCTGAACGACTTCTGCAGCAGCCTCGCGGGAAGCGCTGGTTTGCTGCTAAACATGGATGAGCTGCTGCGCGGCCCGCTCAAGACGGCCAAGGCCGTTCTCAAGTCAATCAACATGCAGGGCGTGGCAAGCAGAGCCGACGACGGCCTCGACGCAGCGAGCACCAGCGAGCTGCTCGCCGTAAAGTCGCAGAGGTCGCTGCCGTTCTCCTCGCTGCTTAGAATGACCTCCGAGTACAAGTCGGTGCTCATGCCCAACGTGTCGAAGCGGCTCAGAGAGCTGCACAGCCGGCTCGACGGGTTCCAAGACCGCTACGAGCAGATCAGCAGCGCCGCGGCCGAGAAGTTCGGCCCAAACGCAAGCCTGCGCTGGCACAGACAGCACAAGTTCTGCGTTCACGTCAAGACGCCCAACCCCGTGCTCGACAGCGTTCGCAAGGGTGACACCCCAGGGCGCGTCATCACCGAAAACAAGAGCGCCGCGTATGTAGCCGACGCGGACTGGAGTACCCTCGGCATGGAGTGCATGCAGTTTAACGAGGACCTGCGCCTCGAGGAGCAGCGCCAACTTGAAAAGTTCCGGCAGGACTTCGTGCAGAACCACATGGCTAGCCTGCGCAAGGCGTACGCCCTTGTCGACGAGATCGACGTGTACCTCTCGTTGGCTACGCTGGCCAAGGAAAAGCGGATGGTAAGGCCCCAAGTCGTAGAAGACTCGACCATCCTCGACATTCGCCAGGGCAGGCACATCACTGTCGAGGCTGGAATGGCCGTGGGCGGCCACGCGTCCCAGGACTTCGTTGCCAACGACTGCGTGCTCACGGCTGAGCAGCCTGTGTCGATGATCACGGGCCCCAACATGGGCGGCAAGTCCACCTACATCCGCCAGGCGGCCATTGTGGCGCTGCTGGCCCACATGGGAAGCTTTGTGCCTTGCGAGCGGGCCGTCATCGGCGTTGTCGACCGCATCTTCTGCCGCATAGGCGCCGGGGACGATCTCTACCGCGGACGCAGCACGTTCATGCTGGAAATGTTAGAGACAGCGACAATTCTGAACCACGCAACAAGCCGCTCGCTAGCAGTTCTCGATGAAGTGGGCCGCGGCACCTCGGTCAAGGAGAGCGAGGCCATCGCCTTCGCCACAATCAAGCATCTGGCCCACGAAAAAACCTGCCGCACCTTGTTCGCTACACACTACGGCAGCGAAATCTGGGAGCATCTTGCGTCCCCAAAGGGCATGGGCTCGGCCCGATCCATTCAGTGCCTGCAATCGAGCGCGGCGGTAGTCGACGGCGAGCTCGAGTTCGACTATGCGCTGCGTCCGGGCATCTCCAAATCGTCGTGCGGGCTGCTTGTGGCCCAAATGGCTGGATTCCCCCCAGAAGCTCTCCGCGATGCGAAGACTATCGCGCCAGCCTGACCTGTGTCCCACTCTCATGCGGCACTTGTCGAGCCCAACGCTGGGTCTGGATAATTATGTACATAGAGGCGCGCTTGACTCCAGCCAGAGCCGCGTTAGTTTCAAGCGCTTTAACTCGGCGCGCATACACCAAGACTCCTCATAAGTCGTTATGTATGTGCCAAATATTGTGATTTTCTCCATTTCCAGCATTCCATGTCACCACAGAGCTATTCTAGGGCACCCGTCCCGGTCCCGAGACGACCGCGCCTCTTCACCGTTGACTGGCCGTTTGCGGCGGCGCGTTATCGCCCCGGGCTTCCTGAATGACGCATAACCTGCGCGGCCCTAACCCTCCCATTAACTTGGGGCTTGAATCTGCACGGTCTTTTTCATCTTCCCCACTCTCGAGGTTCTGTTGCTTTCTTCAGCCAATTCATTCGTGTTTGTACTTGAGCGGGTTTGTTCGAGAGGTTTACAAGAAAGCGCGCAGGTCAGTGGCGAGTTGCGGTAACAAAGAGTGATGGCAGATCCGGATTTAGATTATGACAAAAGCTTGAGTGTGCGAGAGCCTGAGCTGCCACCGTCCAGGGTTGAGCAGGCCCAGAAAAGCGAGGAAGCGCTGGGCGAGAAAAAATCGGCCGAGCTCACTGCTGGGCGCAACGGCGAGCCGCTAGATGTTTCGCTCGATCCAGAGCAGCGCGACGAAGACGATGACGAGGACTTCCGCGACTCGGCGTCCATATTCGGCAAGCACCTCGAGGCCACTATCCCCGATGGTGGGCCCAAAGCATGGCTTGTTGTTGTAGGTTCGTTCTGTGCCATGGTCATCACGTTCGGCGTCTCGAATGGCACAGGCACCATCCAGGATTACCTGCTCAAGCACCAATTGAGTGACTACTCGGAGTCAGACGTCGGCTGGATCTTCTCTGTGTGGCTGTTTTTTATCTACTTTGGCGGCGTGCAGACGGGGCCTGTGTTTGACGCCTACGGGCTTTGGCCACTAATCATCCCGGGATGCATCGGATGGATAGCCTCCTTGTTCATTCTCAGTGTTTGCAAGACGTACTACCAGTTCATGCTTGGGTTCTCGGTGCTGGGCGGGCTCAGCGCGTCCATGCTCTTCAACCCTGCGATCACGGTTTTGGGCCACTGGTTTTTGCGGCACCGGTCGCTTGTAACAGGCTTCGCTGCGGCTGGCGGATCAGCCGGGGGGATTTTCATTCCTCTCATGCTGCAGCATCTCTTTCCGCAAATTGGCTATGGGTGGTCGATTCGAGTGCTGGCATTCATTTTGATGGCCCTGGCCATTGTGAGTTGCTTGACCATGAGGAGCCGGCACATGAAACGCAAGGTTCATTGGAGAGAAGCTGTCATCGACCTCCGCAGCCTGCGCGACCCTGACTTCTTCTTCTGCTGCTTTGGTGTTTTTTTGGTCGAGTGGGGCGTCTTCGTGCCCATCATCTATCTAGTGAGCTATGCGCGAGCCCAGGGGCTTTCAGACGCTTATTCAAATGCACTGTTGGCTTATCTCAATGTTGGTTCGTGTCTCGGACGTATTGCTCCAGGATACATAGCTGACAGACTGGGAAACTATAATGTGACGATAGTCACCAGCGCGATGGCGGGAATTCTATGTATTGCACTCTGGATTCCAGCTGGTACTTCAAAAGCTGGTGTCACTGCCTTTGCTGTGCTCTTCGGCTTCTGGAGCGGCTCCACGATCTCGCTCGTTCCGGTGTGTGTTTCCGCAATCTCGAGCACTTCAAACTACGGCAAGCGCTACGGTACTGCATACTCCATAGCCAGTATTGCTGCTCTGACGGGCCTGCCGATTGCCGGTGCGTTGACACAGCACAACTACCTCGGTATGAAGTTATTTTCCGGGGCTGTATATCTAGCTGGGGCCGCTATGTTTGCCATCGCCCGCTGGATTGCTGTGAAAAAGAAGCTTATCTTTTGAAACCTTTGGATTTTATAATAATAATGTTGAACATGCTACCGACGTAGACATCTCGCAGCCTGGCGCACCTAATACGGCCTTGCGAATCAGTTGGCTGCAATATATAGCGTGCCACGGCAGGGTGAGCTTGCGGTGTAAGAGCCGAAATGGTCTTTATGAGGTCTTAACACATTTCAACGCCGCTATTTGATTTCGGATGTTCATCTAGATTAGTAGGGTTTGCATGGTTCAGTGAGCGTGAAAAAAAAAAGCGGATGCCGGCATGACTTTATCAGGAAATATCTGCTGATTTGGATTTTATCTATGTGCAGAGATGCAGAGAGGCACGTTCGGTAACCAAGTTGCGCCTATGTAGTTGAACCTCTCTGGTGGGAGAGTAGATCGCCATTCCCTTAGCGAGAGACCTTGAAAATGTTAGTATCCATTCGAGAGGAACTAGTCGGTAATTTTTTGACGTCAAGCTTAAACGCCTATATCACCTAGCGATCCAAATTCCCTCATGCATTGACTGCAACAATGCAGCAGTTCTGAAAGAAACCATGCCTTGGGGCAACCACAGTTGTGTATGTCTTTGCAGCTTTTCGAAGAGTCTTTCAATGATACCCCTTGACGGCTGTCGGCACTATAGCCCTACCAGCCACTTGCACCAGACGTCCTAGATGAATGCTTTGTTTTGATTGAGCATGACGGACGCTTCTCCAAAACACAGACCGTCTTGCATAACCCTTGACCCTAACTACGTAGCTGCATTATCTTTCCTTTCAGTTCTCCAAGGTCTGCGCGCCGTGGTTCTGGGGTGATTGCCCTTTCCAACCACATCACAGAATAAAGCTTTACGTACAGCAGCAAATTACACAAGTTCCAAATGATATCAAATGTCAGCGAAAGAGCCTGGTTCAAGTTTCGGCGACCGAGGCACGACATGAGCCGCATAGATCGGAGCGCTGTTAGATATGCGTGATAACATGGAGTGGCAAGAAGACTCTAGTGGCGGATTCTGCTATGACTCGGCAACAGTAATACCTAAAAAACTTGCGTCCAGCATTCTTTACGGTGGGCCTAGGGCCCGGACTCTGGTAGACGGCTCGCCATTTTAGGCGTTGATATTCTCACGTATGCGAGCGGTGTATGATTAGACGCGACATTCGACGTACAAGATGGATGGCCTTTGATTGTGCTTGGTTGCATAAGATGGGACACAACTGGCTATTACGGCGCTTGATCATTGCTTCCAGAGGTATCGCTCTCTTGTCTCAACCACTAGGAATGGTGCCGCCCGTGGGTGGTGTGTTCATGTCGCTCATGCTGAGCGAGTGATCCATTACATACGTTTCGGCTTGTTTATCGAAGTCTTAGTTTTCATCGGTCGAGCTTTTGTGTGGTCTGCTGCCAAGTAATGAAGGACAACACGCGGTCCCGGACAGACAGACTGACGAAGCCTGAGTGACTCCGAATTACCTCTTCTACTTTGGTGTTTTCACCGTGGAGCTTTATAACTGTGCTGTTTGCATACATGAGGGCTCAAAGTCTTTGGAGCGGATGTTTTAATGTGCTGCTTCCGTTAATTAGCGTAATGTAGAGCGTACAAGCACGCTATCTGGTGAATGAGACAAACAACTGTCAAGCTGTCACAATTACGGGCGCCATAAGGGTCTTTTTCGCCGCGCCGTGGATTCTTGTGGGAGCGCCAGGGCCACGAATCACTGCATTCACGGTTCCATTTGGGGGTTGAAGCGACCGAACTATCTCCATGACGCCCCCATGTGCGTATCTGCACTGCCTTTGGCGGCAAGCAATTCGATACAGCTTATCCAACCGCTGTCATTGGCCTCTCAACAGGCCCTCTTTGACAATTGCGGTGATGCGTGACGGTCACACCGACTTGATTGTTGTCGCCGGCGTTGCCTCCTTGGCAGGCGCCGTCATGAGTGACGTTTAGTGGTCAGAAGCTCGGCTCCTTAAGGGTGCTGCAGCTTTGCGTCTGTACAAATCAGGCCGACCTTTGTCGCACTGCACTCGAGACCCGTGCTAGAAGACAGCCCCAGTCGCCACGTATACTACGTATAAACATCATTATATGGATTCTATCGAGCAGTAGTAGAATATTTGTCTGTCGCTAAATAGCTAGCAGATTCTCTCCTCGACACCGAAAGACGTCAGAACACGCGCGCGCCGTCTTACTGCGCTGCTCAGCAGGGATTGGGTTGAATCCCGAGATTAAAACATCCATCGAGATGACAATTCTGTTTCGCTGCTAAGCGTCTTCTTGTTCGAGACTAAAAAGGGCCCAACTGAGCAAAGACCTCTTTTCGCCACCATTCGTATATATGATTGCTCCCGCTATGGGTGAGAGCGCTTTTCTTGCATGTGCCCTGCAAATAGTTTAAAACCCCTGTCCCGTAATTCCAAGCTATGGATGCTAGTTCGAACCGTGTGAGGTGGAGATTTTTCCCTGCAGAGCGCGTTACTAGTACTTTCTGTGCTGTCTCACTCTGCTGGGGCTCGTACGCAACCCTAACCACCGTGATCAGAAGGCGCGCCTGCAGGTCAGTAAACCCTGCCCTGTTGCGAAACACATGAACAAGATGATGCTTTTTTTCTGCTTCCCCACTTAATTATTTCAACCCCATATAAAATAAATTTGAGCAGCGCTGGAATACAGTCGAGACAACGTATTTTGGCTGACACCTGCTGGAGGAATTGGGCTATGGCAGAAGGTTCGCACATAGGCTACGCCGAGGGCGTTCTTGGGGACAAGGACGCGCCCGTTTTACTACACCCGGAGCTCGGGAACAGCTCAATGGGTGGAGTATACATAGATGAAGAGAAGGCGGTCAACCCCGCTACGACTGCCGCCCTCGACAAGCAGCTGTACTCAGCGGACGACGACCCGAATAACGATGCACACGAAGCCGAGCATCACTACGAGGACGATGACGAGGACTTTTGCGACTCCGCGTCTACTTATGGCAAGCGGCTCGAGTCGACCATACCAGACGGCGGCTTCCGCGCTTGGCTTGTTGTGGTTGGCTCGTTCTGCGGGCTTGTGCTCAGCTTTGGTGTGACAAATGCGACAGGCACCATCCAGGACTACTTAATGCGTCACCAATTGGAAAACTACTCGGACTCAGATGTGGGCTGGATATTCTCTGTATGGATGTTCTGCATGTTCTTGGGTAGTGTGCAGACGGGTCCGCTGTTTGATGCATACGGGCTGCAACCTCTCATTATTCCTGGTTGCGTACTGTGGGTTGCGTCGCTGTTTATCTTGAGTGTATGCAACAAGTACTACCAGTTTTTCCTGGGCTTTTCTGTCCTGGGTGGGCTCAGTGCGTCAATGATATTCAACCCTGCCATCACAGTGATCGGTCATTGGTTTTCACGACGTCGCTCTCTGGCGACTGGTCTCGCAACCACGGGCGGTTCGGTGGGCGGAGTATTTATGCCACTTATGCTTAACCACTTGTTCCCGCGCATCGGTTACGCATGGTCCATTCGGGTGCTTGCATTTATCATTCTCGGCCTCGCGATTATATGCTGCCTAACAATGAAGAGCAGGCACATGAAGCGCAAAGTCCATTGGAGAGAGGCTGTACCTGACTTCCGCAGTTTGCGAGACCCTGACTTCTTTTTCTGTTGCTTTGGTGTGTTCCTTGTGGAGCTAGCCGTTTTCGTGCCGCTTGTCTATATCGTGACCTATGCCCGCTCTCAGGGGCTCTCAGGTGGGTACTCCAATGCTTTGTTGGCCTATTTGAACATAGGGTCGTGCGCAGGTCGCATTGGTCCTGGCTATTTTGCGGACAAATTTGGCAACTACAATGTGGCCATCCTTACCAGCGCTGTGACGGGTATTATTTGCATTGCTCTGTGGATTCCTGCAGGCACAACAAAGGCCGGAGTCACCACATTTGCTGTGCTCTTTGGATTCTGGAGTGGCTCTACGATCTCGTTGACGCCAGTATGCGTGTCGGCGATCTCCACGACGGCGAATTACGGCAAGCGGTATGGCACTGCATACTCCATAGCCAGTGTTGCCGCCCTTATTGGTCTGCCTGTTGGCGGTGCCCTGACTGGCAACAACTATCTCGGGCTCAAAGTCTTCTCCGGAGTGGCATACTTAGCAGGTGCCACTATGTTTGGTGTTGCGCGCTGGATTGCCGTCAAGAATAAGCTTGTTTTCTGAATTCGGAGAGAGCCCGAATTCCATCCAACTGTTCAACCTTTGCCCCTCCGTTTCAGTTCCATCATTAACGACCAATCTAATCTAGCTCATGAATAATTTAGCTAATTTTGCGGCCGGCAGGGCCCACACTCAGAGACGCGCTGAATGAACCTATCGGCCCAAGCACAATTGAAGGCCTGCATTTGAGATCAGAGCACGCACGAGCCGGAGAGAACTTCATAGAGCGAAACGTGCTGTAAGGTAACTGGGCACAAGAAGACAATGTTTTTTTCCCATTACCGTGTGTTTAAGGCGATTGCATCGTCTCATATTCTATGATTTCTCATGTAGGCTTTCCAAGTGGATACTAAAGGTCATAATGATCAGATATTCTCGTATTTCCAATAGAGGTTTCTCAATTTCGAGCGCTGGCTTGGTTTGATCGGGTCCCGCCGTTGGCTTATCGTGCAGATCAGACTAACGCACAGCCCGCAAAAAAACCCTTACCATATGCAGATAGTCGATGTTTGTACATCTTGCCGCGTCATTGAGTCAGTTATTCGATCGTATTATAGAAGCACTGATACCTGAGAGTAAAACGTTGGATTGCTCAGAAAATAGGTTGCGCTACCTTCTCCGGAGCAGGTCCCTAAGTAAGGCATCCTTAGGGTCTGTCTTACCGTTTTAGATTTGACGGAGAGGGTCTGGATTGTAGCTCTTTTAGATAGACAAAACACCGATTGGGTTCCTTCCTGCGCCTTCCGCAAACAAGTAACGCTGCGGTCACTGCAATCCTCAAAATCAGCGAGCTAAATAGAAGCCATTTGTGGGATTTCCTTGATCAACAGAGAGCCGAAAGTGCGATCACACTAACCATTGATTTGACTCCACGATGCGATCACACTAACCGTTGATTTGACCGTTGACTTGACGGTTGACTTGGCCGTTGGCTCGGCCGTTGGCTCGACCGTTGACTCGGCCGTTTGGCTCGACCGTTGGCTCGACACAAAGTAGTAAGCAGCGGCGCGACGGCCAGAAGCAGGAGGCCAATGATCAAGCATGGCGCCAGCGTCCTGACCATTGCCGAGCGCGCCAAATGGTATGAGCTCGCGACACAATCCGTGCTGCTGGCACGGCTCAAAAAATCGGGGCTGAGGGAGCTTGTCCTCGTGGGCAAAGCCGGCGACCGCGGCGTGGACCTGGCCGGCCGGTGGGGCGGTGTGGACCTCGCTGTGCAGTGCAAGAGCTCGCCCACAAAGGCGACACCGCTGCTGTGGCGCGAACTTGGCGGCGTGCACGCGCAGCTCTCCGCACAGAGCGCGCAGCCCAGCCTTGTCGCCCTCGCCAGCCCGCAGCCAATGACCAAAGCCGCGCACGCGGAGTTCACGGCGTCGCGCCTGCCGTTCATGCACTTCATTCTGCCGCTCATGAGCGAGGCGGCGATGGCCGGCCACGCGCAGGACGCGGCTGTGCCGCCCCTGGTGGCCGTGCATGTCAACGAGGCGGCCAAGAGCCTGCTGCGGAGCCAGGACATCCCGATTCCCCGCGTGCGCTCGAAGCTCTGACCAGCAGGCGCGCCGCGCCCCGAGCAATCCGCTGCTGCGACCTTGTTCGGAGCGCATGAAGGCCTCACGGGCCCGCGAGCCGACGGCGTCAGATGGCGTCGAGCCGCATATTTAGTATAACGTTAGCACAAGCGCCGAGTTCTACTTGTGAGGGGAGTGCCCGCAAACCTATAATTAGATGATGTTTCGTTGATTTGGGCGCTAGAGACGCGGCGGTTTGCCCGCAGTTCTTCTGCGCAAACCCGCGACACAGGATGCCTTCTTTAGCTACACGGCCCTGTGGCTCTGCGCACTTCTAGCGGCCCGCGCATTGAGCGGCCTGCGCGCTGCCTCGCTCGGGCCTGCGCGCTGACCGTCGCGGCCTTCTCTGAGGGCGACGTGCCAGTCCCGCGCTTGGGCTCTTAGTCACGACTCAAGCTGTGAGGCGAGGCAGCGACGAAGTGCACGGAGCGAGCACTGCATGCATGCGTACGCGGAGCTCTTAGACCCGAGCGTCGTTTCACATGCCCTCTTCGTGACCCTGGCCAGCGAGCCCTGCCTCGTTCTTGTGCGCGGCGCGTCGCTGCTCCAGGTGTACACGCAGATCCACAGCGCGCGCGGGCCGCGATGGCTGGCCGAGTTCGCGCTGGACGGCACTGTGACGCAGCTGCGCAGCCTCGGCAGCTCGACGCTCATGATTGCATTCAAGGCGGCGAAGCTGGCCGTGCTTGAGTGGGACGCCGCGGCGGTTGCCTTTGTGACGCGCTCGCTGCATTTCTACGAGAAGCTCGTCGACTCGTGCGAGTTTGGCCCCAGCCAGCGCGACGCCGCGGTCCTCACAGTCGATGTGTTCAAGCACAGCGCCGTCTTCCGCTTCCAGCGCGACCTGGCCGCGCTCATCACGCGCCGCGAGTTCGCCAACCCGCTGTTTCCCGAGCTCCAGCAGTCGACCGGCGCCGAGCTCCACAGCGAGGACCTGCCGCTTGTCCCGCTTGTCCCCAACGACGCATGCTCCGAGGTCGTAGACGTCGCCCACCTGCCGGCCTACACGGTTCCCACCGTCGCCATTTTGTACTGGACCCAGCCCAGCTGGCAGGGCCTCGTGCCCAAGCACGGCGACCGCACAAAGGCAGTGACTGTCGTGAGCGTTCGGGGCGGCGGCGCCAGCCAGGCCGTGCTTTCTGTACCGGGCGTGTCCCTCGATGTCTTCAAAGTCGTTCCTGTGCACACGCGCGGCGCGCTCATGCTGCTCATCGGGTCCAGCTCGCTCAGCATCATCGATGAGGCCGGCCTGCTCGTGCCTATCGTGCTCGAAGGCGACGACGCAGGCCTGAGGCTCGAGAACTGCGAGGCCGCCGAGCTGCCGCACACAGACTGGGTCATTCTGGCTCTGCGCAGTGGTGCTGTGCTCGCCGTGAACATGCGCGCGCAGACAGTCCAGCACCTCAAGCCCGTCGGCTTTGCACCAGAACCCACATGCTTGGCTGCGAGCGACCAAAACACGCTTGTGATCGGCTCGCGCTTCGGGGCCTGCTCGCTGTGCCGCGCCGACATAGAACAAGCCGCAAGGCCGACCACGGACACGGAAGACTTTTCTCTTAAAGAGTTCTATAATAAGTTGGCCGGCCAACTCTCAAAACCGGCTGTGCTCCTCGGCCTCAGCACCCTCTTCGCATTTTCTAATATTGGCGCCCTTACTGCAGTCACGCCCATAGACGATGGGCTCGCATGCTCGTCCGGGGACAGTGTCGTCATAGTCGAACGTGAGTTGCCTCTAATAGAGAAGGACCGCGTCGAGCCAGCAGTAGACTTGAGTCCGGGCCGCTTCTGGGTGCTGAGCGACGCCAAGCCAGGGTCAAAGCTGCTGCTGGTAAGCAGCAAGACTGCGGAGCAGCTAGAAAGGGAGGGCGATTCTCAAAGCGAGTCCGAGGAGTCGGAGCTGCGCCGCAAAAGCAGCAAGCGCCGTAACACAAGGCAAGCTCGCGAGTCTACTCTCTTCTACGACGACCTTTCACCTTTGAAAAAGGACAAGACAAAGCCGAAATCGAGGCAACGCCCGAAACAGGTGCGCGCCTTTGCCACTGACCAGGCTACCCTGGCTGTTCACGAGGGCAGCGAGCTAGTGGTCGTCGTGCAGACGCGCTCGCTATCCGTCTATGAAACAGGTTCCTGGAAATTCTTGAGTGCCACGCCCATTCCGCCGGCTTGCTTTGCAGAAATTCAAGATGGCCTCATAATCACTAAACACAGAGAGGCAAAAGAGGTCCGCATATACTCCAGCACAGACCTCGAACTGCTAAGAACTGTGCCAAACGCAGAACTTGCCAGCGTTTGCAGTTCTTTCCTTCTGACCTCCGCCAAGTCGTGGGTCAACATTTCAAGCCCCACGACGGCTGCTGGCAAGGGTAACCTTTATGACCTGTCAGGGCTGGATCGCATCTTGGAGCCCTGCCAGACAGCCACTGACGAGGGCATCGATCTAGTCGCCATTTTTGCCCTCGAGTTTTCGGGCGCAAACTATGTGGGCGTGCACCTAAATCGCTTATTCTGTGTCTACGAACTCATTGAAGACAAGCTGCTCAAACGCTTCACTGTGCCGTTCATGGTAAATCAGTCGCCTGTGTGGCTTCCCTCAGCAGAAATGCTCGTTTTCACTGGCCCGCAAACACACGTTTTGGTGAAGAGCCGCCAGTCGAAGTTCGCTTGCCATCCTTTGCAGACAGATGGGCTGTACTCAATGGACGTCGTACCATGCCGCGACACTCTTAACAGCGGCCTCAAGAAGAACGCAAGCGTCGGTATTAACGCGGCCTCCTTTGCGTGGCTTGACGACAGGCAGCGTTTGCATTTCTCCCACGTTGACCCTGATGTGGACTACATTTCGAATAGGCTACCTTATCGCCGCATACTGGTTGAGCCTGGAATCATCATCCAGGATCTTGCATACCACGATGATACGCAGTCGGTAGTGGTCGGTGCAAACCGCGCAGTTGCATTCGAGGAAGCGGCTGCACCCGAGGAAGAAGATGTCGAAATGCAAGACAGAGAAGACGAAAATGATGGCGAGAGCGCAAATCGTGGGCACACGGAGGAGAGTGATGGCCCCGAAGAAACCGGGCAAGAAGCCAGCGGCCCCAGTGCGCAAACTTTCCAAGGTAGCGTGTTCATGCTTCCTCTGTCGAGCTACCGGGCATCCGAAATGCCTGACGTCAAATTTGAGCGCTATGAGACAGTGGTTTCCCTCGAGTGTGTTGACCATTGCGATGCAGGAAAAAGACAGCTAGTGGCTGTTGGAACTGCCACAGTCACTGAAGAAGACTCTCAATGCAATGGTTACATCCATCTTTATCGTGTCGAAGAGCAGCGAGAGTCTGCTGAAGACGGCGCTCAGGACGATGTATTCGAGAAGCCGACATTGCATCTGTTTGCCAAGGACTACCTCCGCGGGTCCGTATCCAGTATTGCCGAGACCATGGGCTTCCTTGCCGTTGCTCACGGCCAGCAAATCCGCGTGTATAATTTCCACAAGGAGCTAGAGCCCGTCGGCTTTTTCGACACTGAAGTGTTTATGAAAGACATGAAAGCTGTGCGCAACCTGCTACTGCTGGGTGAGGAATTCCGCGGCCCAAGACTCGTCAACTTTGGACTCCAGCCGCACCGGTTAGACCTTCTATGCAGCACGGAAGTGACGCGCAAGAGCCAGCCACCACTAACAAGCATCGCGGGCGTGTCCAGCGCGTACAAAGGTGATCTATGTCTCGTGAGCTGTGACACAAATGGGCGGCTTCAGGTTCTCCAGTATGACCCCGAAACCCCCGAAAGTGCTGGTGGCACGCGCTTTGTGCCAGTCGCGTCTTTTCACACCGGCCGCGAATGCCTAGGCTTTGCCGCCGTGGAACTGGCCAACGACGACCTAATCGCTTATGGTGTCACAAACGATGGGGTTCTCTTCTCGGTGATGCCGATATCGGAGGAGGTTTTTCGCACGCTGTTTGTACTCACGCAGCAGATGATGGATAAGGAGCAGTCAATGGCTGGGCTGAACCCGCGTGCTCACCGGCAAATGCTGGCTACGCCGAGTAATCACGAGCACCATCTCATTGACTATAATTACGCGCAGCGGCTGTGGAGCCTACCAGTAGAGCGTCAGCTAATGTATTCGCGAAAACTTGGGTACAACGGGCTAAGCCGTGCGCATCGGGCGCTCAATTCTGGAGGTCGAGACAGCTTAAAATTGTAAATATATATGTTACTGCACCTTTCCCAGGTCGGAAGCTAAAGAGCGAAGTAGAAAACGGCTCAGTAAAGCCATCATAACGGTGTACAAAATAGCCCTTTTTGCAAGCTCTTGTATAATTAATTTTCTTACTATCTTCACGACTGGAGTTAAAGCCTGCACTCGCGGCAGGCGTTGCCTGCTCGAGCGTGCGAACTTAAGCGTTACATAATAACTTACGCAGCGCGCATCGGCTTTTGTGTGAGACATTTTTGAGACCGTTCGCCAGGCACACTGATGATGCCCACACTGATCGGCCCTGCCCTACATAAAATCACAAGTTTGCCGGCGCGAGCTTCGCCAGCTACACAATAAGTGAGTGACAACGAGCAATTGCATGGGAAATTGGATTTGGTTTGTGCACCTAGAGATGAGCAGAAGTCAATTGGCCGTGTGAGGCGAGCGGGAATGCTAGACATCTGGGGCGCTGAGGCCGCACGGGACTGTGCGTCAGAAGTCCCGCCCCATGTGCGATAGGTAATCTCAGGACGATCTAAACTCAGCCCGGCTTAGAAAATCGACCGCAAACTCCGAGCGGGGGAGGCGAACGGCATAGGCCGCACATTCATACCTCTGCTTAGAATAGTAGGCTAGCTAGTGGTATTGAGTCGAGCATAACAGCAGCGTATATCATCTAAGTCTCGGTAAATTTAACCAGGATCTGGAAGTCCCGAAACGTGGGCTGACGTGTGCATACGAGCAAACTTGGTGCGTTTCGCAAGGGCACGGGTAGGACTGTTTAGCGAGCGGGACGCGACATCTTTAGAGGTGCACTTCAGAGGCCTCAGCCTCAGCCTAGTGGAACACCTACACACGAGATTTTCATTGACGGGAATTCGACCTTCATGTTTGCGCGCGCAGCGCGAGACGCTAAGCTGGGCACTGTGGCCCCGCAGTTTTGTGCTCGATAACGTGCATATTTTTGACGATCCTGAACATAAGAGTGACGTAGCGACCTTCACGCAGGCTATGAAACCCAGACCCTGGAGCGTGAGGCAGGGGTTACAATCTCCTGGCAAGATGCACTCTACTGAATGCGGTAAAGTGAGTCTCAGGCAAGATGCGAGCGCCTCGCCGATTGTTACACAGGCTGTGGAGGTGCCACGAGACCTGTAGCTCCATGTGATGGCTGCTGTGCTAGTACTTTACACCGTTGCCTTCTCGGATGCTTCATCCCACGAAGCGGGGATCCTTATTCATCCACGCTGCAGCTGGGGTGCGTCACATGCGCGTTTATATGCACATCTGTAGCCATGAGATCGCCCGTGAGTAAACAAGGCCGAAATCGGAGACCGGGAATAAGACCAGCTACTGAGGGAGTTCGAGCGGTGTAGAAGAGGACAAGGCTGGCAGAAAAGCTGAGGAAGAAGCAAGAAATATATTAAAGTAAAAGAGTTAATGTAAATTACGGACTAACTAATTGTAAACTGGAACTAAATGGCAGAAACTACGCTAGTTTAAGAGCCGCCGCCGACCGCTACAAAAACTGGTAGAGTGTGTTGTCGGCGGCCTTCACCAGGTTGATGAAGAACTGGATCGCAGAGCCGAATACAGGAACCAAACCCGCGAGCTGGCCGAAGAGAGTGAGCACGAACTGGATGAACTCATGCGGCAGCGTGTCCAGCTTGTGGATAATGGTACCAGCGTCATTGCCCGCCTGAAGCAGCCACGTAGCAGCAGCAGGAATGAAGTTGAGCAGGTCCCTGAGTACGGTGATACCGGAGTTGACGAGTTGCGTGACCTCCTCGGGGGTGATGTTGGCCGGGTTCAGGTTCTGCAGGAAGCCCTGGAAGGTGTGGTTCGACTGGAAGATGCCCTCGAAGCCCTGGATGATACCCTCGATATCCTGCGTGGCGTCGTTCGCAGCCTGGCCGGCAATCTTCTCGAAGCCCGCAGTGAGGTTGCGCACGTCCGAGCCGAGCTGCTCGAAGTACTGGACAATCTCGCCAACAATTTGGCCGGCGTCAGCGCGCTTGGCGATGGCGACAGGCTCGTGGCTGTACTGCGCAGTGGGGGCCGCGAAGACAAGGGCCGAGAAGAAAGTGATGGTAGCAAGAATAGAGCGAATTGAGACCATTGGGAAGGCAAAGGAGCAGATAGTGCTTAGAAGAGTGAGTTCAGGAAAGCGCTGGTGGAGAGCAAACTGGAGGCAAAAGGGGGGTCCTTTTATAGTTGCTCTGCAGGCTCCTCAAGGATTCCGCATGCAAGCACCCATGTCGTCGAGCAAAATCCCGATTGGTCCTGCTCGCACGGCTCGAGTGCACGCGGACATGCGTAATGCATGTGGTGATGGATTGCGAGAAGAGTCACAAGCCGAGCATGCAAGGGCCATCTACGAGATCGCGTGCGTCTAGTGTTTCGAATAGGGGTAAAAGCGCGTGGCGCGGGCCCCACGCTCGGGTAATCTTCAGAGAACAAAACACCTATTTTTCTTGAGTACGGCTGCCAAAAATTGGAGCTTTTTGTGCACTTTGGCCCCATTTAGGCCTCACCCATGTCATACCGCATAGTTGAGGGTTATTATTATTCATCGTCTCTGCATGCAACTGCACCATGACGCCCCATATGCACGCGATCAGAGACCGAGAAAGGCTCAAAGAAGATGCATGGGTGGCCAAGTCCAAATCCGAATATCGGCGACGGCACTCATTTAAATGCCGGAAAGCCGCACACTTGCTTTGCTATAGTCCGGTTATAAGTGGCGTCCGCTTCTGAGGGCACCCGACGCCGGAAAACGCCAGGCGAGAGAACGCGACGCTCTCGTCCGGCATTGATGATAACGTTATCGTCGAGCTGTGGGGGCGGGCAAATTGGGCAGCTCGCCAGCCCCATACCAGACAACTCGGCGTTCATCTAGCTATTTATCTCGGCTTTCCCTGCAACATCTGGTCAGCAAACTTGTAGAGATTCGTCAAAATAGCGAGCCTGGAACATGCCGCACAAACTTACTTCCGGAATACACCAGAGCCGCAATGCACGCCCTGATGTTAGCCTGAAGCGCAGCGAAGCCGCACTGCACGCCATATTTCTAGCCTGAAGCTCAGTGAAGTTGCATTGCATGCATATTTCCGCCGTTGTGGGTCACTTAGTCTTGTCATGGAGCTGAGCCGCATTCTTAGCCCGAGGCACGGCTGAGCCGCACTGTTGGCTAATGCACACGAAAGGTCTGTGCTAGCTTAGCCCAAAGTGCCGTTGAGCTGCGCGTCAAACAAGTAGATCGGAATTCGCCATGGTCGCGATCTCAATGCGTTGCAGATGAGCGGTTCAAACAGCAGATGAGAGTCGGTACTATAAAGTACTGCCTCAGTTTGATCGGCAGCCCATGTTGCATGTTCACGATGATGCACTGCTAAGAAGCCCGTTAGAAGTGATGACTTAAGTGCGGCAAGTCAAGCTCGACACGGATCCCCCATTGGGCTTTGAGTTTGAAATGTTGAGATCAAGCTACTTACGGCTGGCTACTTACGGGAGCAATGGCTCGCCGAAATTAGATGTTAAAAAATTGCAGACCTCTCTCTACAAAAGGTTGTAGAGAGTGTTGTCAGCCGACTTCAACAAGTTGAAGAAGAACTCAATGGCACTGCCGAAAGCGGGGACCTTGGAACCGAGCTGGCCGAGCAGAGTGAGCACAAACTGGACAAACTCGTGCGGCAGAGAGAGCAGCTTCTGGACCTCACCCTTAGCGTCGTTCTTAGCCTGGATGATCCACGAAGCAGCAGCGGGAATAAGACCAAGCACGTCCTTAACAACAGCGATAACGGCACCAACAATCTGCTGGATCTCGTCGGAGCTGATGTTGGCAGGGTTAAGCTCGTTGAGGAAGCTCTGGAACGTGGTGTTGGACTGGAAGATGCTCTCGAACTCGCCGACGATGTTCGTGATGTCGGAAGCAACATCGTTGACGGCCTGGCCGGCGATTTTCTCGAAGTCGCCAGTCAGGTTGCGGACGTCAGAGCCAAGGTTCTCGAAGTACTGGACAATCTCGCCAATGACCTTCGTGTCGCGCTTGGCAAGGTCAGTCTCCGGAGTGGGGGCCGCGAAGACGAAGGCCGTGAAGAAGGTGATGGTGGTGAGGATGGAGCGAATAGAGACCATTGAGAGAAGTGAGGAGGGTAGAGTGAAGAGTCTACTGAACTGTGTTGAGATGTAGATGAATGAGGTGGATGAGGGGCCCTTTTATACTTGTTCGTGCTGGTTGCAATTAATTAATTGCCCGGCGCGACAAAATTCCGATTGGTTACTTGCGCCCCACTGAGCTCGTGTGCGCAAGGGCAGGTAACGTGAGTGGTGGAGAGTGGTTTATGATGTCACGCAAGATGTGAAGAGATGCGGGCCGAGGACATAGACCTGCGCCGTTCCTTGTTCGGTGATGCGATCACACCCCAGCATTTCAGCAGACCGTCCTAAAGTACACCGCGAATACCGACAAATTTCCCATGGTGATTTCACGGATAAAAGACTGCGTGTCGTCGAGCGGGCTCTATTTCTTCTTTCAGCTTACATCGCTAACGCAGATTCTTATGCGCGAACAGGCATGTAGGCGCTGCTGGCTATGCAAAGGATACATAGGGTTAGGCAACACCCATCATACGTCGCCCGCCATCCGTGCGCTCTCTAGGGTCCCCTAATTAGCTTATGCAGAGCCCGGGGAATTCGCCCAAAGCCGCACAAATCGGGCGAGCACGCCTGTGGGGCCTACTTGTTGTGCATTGCGCTTTTTCAGGACCTTCCGCTGAGCTTTCCAGCTTTATTTTGTGTCGGGTTCTCTTTTATCCGGCAGGCAGCAGCTGGTCGTCGATGTGGCATTCAGGGGTTAATCAAACGGCTCTGCAGACGGCGAACGCGCGCGTGCGGAACCGGCAGTCCGGGCGACAGGAGTACCTTGTGTGGGGTCAGTGGGTAGAGCGGTAGGGTTTTTCTCGACGGGAACTCACGTGTGCATGGTGCTCGGATGTCAATAAACAGCAATACGAGAATTTCGACCCACAGCTGCGCCGAGTTCTTGCTATCTCCGGAGTGAATTGCGACAGCGCCGTTTCATTCGCGCGATGCGCAGCAGGCTCGACCTGATCATGGGACAGCGCTTGCATGAACTAACAGAACCTGGATATGACGCGCTAGTTACGCGCCTCCCTCCATCTTTTTGTTGCTAAGTGACTGATGTGAGACAGCAGCTTGTAAGCTAATTATTGCATGCTATAGGACTCAGCTATTATCTCGGATATCGCCGCGCTAGTTTTAGTTTCACTGTACCTGCTTGAGAATAGCTTTACCGGGCTATCGCGCGGGTTCGGGTCGCGCATGAGCCATGTGCTAAGACGGTATCGGCAAAACATGCATGCGCGTGATGCAAGCTAAGTGGTTTGGTTGGCTCGATTGCGTTATTTTTGGGTATGTTCACGACCACGTTTATTCAATTGCATGACCACGTACCGCAACGTGTTGAATCCTCGTCCGGAACCTCGGCTAGGTCTATGTGTGCTGCTAGAAAGAATGTAATTGTAGATCGTGGATTTGAGGAGTGATGCTTGTTAGCGACTCTGATAGTTGTTACCTTGGCGTCGAGAAAGAAGCGCCGAGGGGGTCCTATTTTAATGCTTTTACCCTTGCAACCCAACAGCCAACATACATAGTGATATTCTACTCTTGACTTCACCACGTCAATATTTGCACGTGTCAATCTAACGCGTGCTGAAAGTCGCGACTTCTCATTCTGATGTGATATAACGGGTAGTCATTGCATGGGTTTATCCCTAGAGGAGCAGAGAAACAAACATTTTGAGCCCACCCGTTTTTTTTTTAGTAGACCTGGAGCTGGAGCTGCAACGTGCTCGAGTCGCCTTCTTGCGAGTACTAAACGGCTTGCTTAAGAGGTTTGTGCGGGTGCGCAATGAATGGGAAGAATTGCTATCTGTATCGCGCGTTACACATCGGGAGCCGATAAGTTTTGCCGAGGTGCTTTTCTATTTTTCCGTCGATCTGTGCACGCGCGTGGCTGCAGCAGCAACAAATATAGTTTCGCTGTGGCGCCCATGGGAATGATTGTCTGGCGAACACTACTAATAGGTCTGGTCATCATCATCACAGGGCATTGTTAGAAAAAGTCCACTCATATCTACTTAGCTACTAAAAAGGAGTAATAAAAGGAGAGTATCAAGATCCAGATCAAGATAGACGGCTGAAGGACAAAACGACTACAAGATCTCGTAAAGGATATTATCCGCACCCTTCAGCAGGTTGAAGAAGAAAGCAATGTCATTGCCGAAGCTTGGAACCAGCCCAGTAAGCTGCGAAAGCAGACCAAGCACGAACTGGATAATCTTGTGCGGCAGCCAAAAGAGCTTCTGGTATTCAGCCCTGGCCTCCTTGTAGACCTGAAGGATCCAAGAGGCGGCAGACGGAACGAACAGAAGCAAGTCTTTAACGACGGCAATGGCCGCACCCGTGAGTTGTAGTAGGTCGGCGGCAGTGATGTCGGCGGGGTTTATTTCGTCAAAGAAGCCTTGAACAGTGCCGTTCGACTGGAAGATGGACTCGAACTTGTTGATGAGCTGAGTGATTGTGATGTTTCGGTCGTGGTCGATGTCCTGGGCCACCTCTCCGGCCAAGGTCTCAAAGCCCGTAGTCAAGTTGCGAATGTCGGAGCCCAAGTTCTCGAAATACTGGACGATTTCCCCGAGAACCTGGCCATCGCGCTTGGCCACAGCCACCTGGGGTGGCGCCGTGGGCGCGGCGAAGACAAAGGCCGTGAAAAAAGTGACGGAGGCAAGAATAGAGCGGATGGAGACCATTGAGCAGATAGAAGAGAGGCGTAAGAGTGCAGTCTGCCTTGCTGGAGGAATCAGTCCTTTTATACTTGCGCTCGTGGCCGCTCGCGCACGCGGGCCTGGCACGGAAAATCGCGATTGGTAGTGCCTACGGCCTCGATGCGCAGGGCGAGGGTATGCAAGTGATGGGAAGGATAGTCCGAAAAGTTATCCGAGAGACAGGGAAAAGAGGGCAAACGAAAGACCGGCTTCGAGTGGACACTGTTGGGAAAATCAACATGTTGGCGGTCTTTGCAACGGTAAGAGCATAGAGAGGCCCAAGTGCTGCTAGCCTGCACTTTGTTTGAGTGGTTGTCACACGCAGCTGGCGCTGGCGCGGGCGGGGGCCCTGGGTGCATGCATGCACCGCCTGGGCTAGGTCTCACACATGCCCTGCATGACGGTGCCCTGCCATTGAGTCAATTGGCTCGTCGAGGCCGGCCTGCAGAGTACTTCCGCTAGCTTTATCCGCACCTAACTGCACTGTGCAGCTTCGCAAAATAATACGTTTCATCGGCATGCATTGCTGAGCACCCACATGTCCGGCACGGTGTCGCGGCGCCAAGCGCACTCAACGAACTGATTAGGCGCTGGTCGCCTGGCCATACTTCGCCAACTTCATGCCGCAAGCGCGGTTCTACGAACTGTCTTCGCTCTGCGCGCCCAAGCAGTTGAGTTGGGCGCGTAGCGCGCGAGCCCGCAGCCTGGCGACCGCCAGCTGCGTCACGTGGCACACGACGCGGGCAGGCAGAAGTAAGCTGCAGCGACAAGCAGCACAAAGCGTGTTGTCGAGCAGAGCTGCGCCATGATGTTTGGTGCTGTGCCGCTTGCGCTGATCGCAACGAAGCCGCACCTTGTGTACAACGCGCCTACAACATTGCTGTACAGTGCGCTCACCATCAGCGCGCTGCAGTGTGTGCGCAGCGCCGTGTCCCTGGGGACAGACGCCTTTTCGGCGCTGCTCATGGGTGTTCTGGCGCTGCTTCTGACTCCGGCAGTGGCCTGTGTGCTTGTACTCTTTGGTGCGCCCGTGACGTATGCGCTGCCTGAGACGCTGGGCACCGCAATGGTGATTTCGACGCTGGCGCTGCAGCCGCTGCTCAGCGTCCACGGGCTGGACGCCGGGGCGTGGCGGCGCATTGCGTCGCTGCAGGTGCCGGCCTCGGGTGTGTTCTACGGCAGTGTTGGCACGCTCGTGGGCGCTTGGGTCGGGGCAATGCCCATTGCCCTGGACTGGGATCGGCCGTGGCAGAGGTACCCGATCACCATTGTACTCGGGGCGTATGCGGGGGCCGCTATGGGGACGCTGCTGGGCAAGATTCTCGAGAAGCCTGTGAGGAGCATTGGCAAGAACGGGAAGAACACGACGGTGAAGCGCAAGGCCGCGCCGCGGAGGTAGCCGCGGTGCGCGCAAAATGTACATAGACGAGCGCCATTTTTACTGCGGAAGATTCCCGCGAGCGCTTATTTTTTCTGTCTGCATTGTTGATGGCGTGACTGCTCGAACCCTGCGGCCGCATGCATGCCTTGGGCGTGGTGATGTTGCCGCCGCTACGGCTCCGCGGCTCTAGCTTTTGGGCCAAGCGATCATCGCCGCTCTTTGCGCGAAATCACCCAACTCAGTGTTACACAGCTTGTTACTCCGCTGCGCTCGGCTACTACTGAATGGCTTTAGCGACTACGGATGCACAGAGGCATTTCGGGCGGCGGATCCGGCTGAGACCGGCACATCGACGACCATTTCTTGTGATCTGCATTCAATGAGTTACACTCTATTCTGCAATTCGATTTGGTCCTCTAATTCTGCTCTTCAGTCCTTGGTTACATGATTCTTGTGTATGTTCGCTTCATGCCTGTAGTGCATGTCTGGATTTCGACTGTGTAATTTAGGCGTGCACTTTCCGCAGTTTCCTGGTGCATTTCCTGCTTGTTTATTGCGGCAGCACCTCATGGCAGTCTTTTGTATAGCAGCATAGTTAAGAGCATCTCACGGCAGTATTTTGCACGGCTACTTATTCTAAGAGTATCTCATGCCAGTATGTTTCAACAGTGTTTGGCGACAATCTTCCAGATCAGAAACGTAACTTGCAACCGGTTTAATGTTACGCCTGAAATCAAAGCGTGCATCGCACGGGTGCCACCACTCTTTGGCTTAAACCTATCTAAGTGCCCTTCAGGATCATCGCAGTCCTACTGCTAATAAATGAGAGGAACCCTGTAAATAGGTCTGCAAGTGCTCATCGGGGCGCCAACCTGGGTACTTTTATCTGTTATTCTAGTTTACATGTGGGCTTTAAAAGGGTGGCGCCGCTCGAGCTCGCGCGCCCGCACGGTGCTTACGCTTGCGGCGCTGATGGCGGGGGCGGTGGCGACCCGTATCACGGGAACCCCTGCCCTGTCATATCACTTTAATTTTTCATCGCGAGCCCTCTCTGCAGCACACACCACTGAGCACACCGATGTCAGTAGCCACGCTTCCAGCGCCGCAGACGTCGCGCAACGAAGACGGCACGGAGACGATTGTGCTGTACCGGCTGAATGACGCCGGCAAGAAGGTGAAGGTGACGCGCCGCGTGCGCGTGGAGACGAGCCCCGTCTCGACGACAGAGGAGCGCCGCAACTGGCCGCGCTACGGCGAGGCGGCGCAGAACAGCGAGTACCAGCCGACGTACGGCGACGATATCTCCTTGCGGCTGTACCCGAAGAGCACGGTGCCGCCCAAGGACGTGCAGCCCGAGAAGAAGACGGGCCAGCGCATGAAGTGCCACTTCTGCCGCGGCGACCATTTCACACACGCGTGCCCGCTGCGCGACAAGATGGTGAACCTGAACGAGATGAACGCGCCGCCGACAGCGCCATCGGCGGCCGCGCAGGGCAAGTACGTGCCCCCGGCGCTGCGTGGCGGCTTTGTCGGCGGCCCGCCCGGCGTGCCGCTGCTCATGCAGTCGCAGCAGGAGCGCGACGAGGCGAGCACGCTGCGCGTGTCGAACCTGCCCGAGGACATTGCCGAGCCCGACCTGCGCAAGATCTTCAGCCTCAACGAGCGCGTGCGCATCATGCGCTGCAACGTTGTGCGCAACAAGATCACCGGCCGCGGCCGCGGCTTTGCGTTCATTGCGTTCGAGAACCCGACCATTGCCGAGCAGGTGCGGCAGTTCTTCGACGGCAAGGCCGTGAACAACCTGATCATGCACGTCGACTTCGCGAACGCGGGCCGGCGCTAAGCCCTCCATAACTTATTACAGTAAGATACTTTTTCAGAACGCTGGCGATGCCAAGGACGCGGTTTCGACTTCGTTACTTCTAGCTGGTGACGGCTGCTTTACTCCTCCTTGTCAGTGGCTTTGAGTTAATGCGTTCCACCGCAATCCACGACGCGGTGCTAACTGTCCATGACTTATTACAGCAGAATTCTTTTTCAGAGCGCTGGCCATGCCGATGACGCGGTATCGACTTCGTGACGCCTAGCTGGTGACGGCTGCTCTACTCCTTCTTCTCACCCCGATATACGCTGGTTGTTCTGTTGTTAAGCTTAAACGAACAGTGGTACAGACGTTGGCTCTACTATCGTTACGGCATAGTTTTCAGAGGTTAGCGAGCACAGGTAATGGCGTATAGCGACGCAGGTTGTACTTCCTGAGGCAGATCTGACATCTACACAGTGGTTTATGCTTCAACTGAGGGCGACCCGACTTAGACGTTTGTACAGTTGTTGATGTTGGTCCGACATCTGCACAGCTGTTTACATTTCAACCGAGGTTGGTACGATCTCTACACAGTTGTTTATGTTTTAACTGAGGTTGACGCGACGGAGACGTACGTACAGCTGTTTATATCTTAACTGGGGTTGGCCCGCTGTACAGTAGGTGAGGTTGATCCGACGACGTCTACACAGCTGTTAATGTTTCACCTGAGGTTGATCCAACATCTGTACACTTGTTGAGGATGATCCGACGTCTACACAATTGCTTATGATTCAAGTGAGGTTGACCCGACATCTATACATTTTTTTTATAATTCAGTAAAGCATGCCCCTCCTTAAGGTTTTTGGCTTCATGTTTCCACATAGGTTGATTCCAGAAGCTGGCTATGAGCCCGTGAGAGTCATTCCACGCTTACGGGAGTCAGGTTTACATTTGCGGGGGGGCTTCACGGCCACAGGGCCGCTTCGCCACCCCGCTAAGTGACATTAAATACTTTACGAGGGCAATCTTCGTCACGCGCCTGCACAGGCCTATGCCACCTGCCACACGCTGGAGCCCTCCTCCGAGATCCACTCGCCAAGGTCGCTCACGTCGTTGTCCCACTCGACCATGCGATTGCGCATGTCTGCGACCTGCGCGCCAGACAGCACGCGCGGCTGCAGCCATGTGATGGAGATCTTCTGGTCGACCTCGTCGATCGTGCCCTCCATGAGTCCGAGGCTCATGGCCTTCATCACGAGAATCTCGACCTTCGTGCCGGGCTGCAAGTACGTCTCCTCGGCGATCACGCTGAACGGCAGCGAGTACTCGATGCCCTGGAAGCGGAACACACACTCGCACAGCGCCATGAGACACAGCTTCTGCTCGAGGAACGGCAGGGCCGCCGCCAGCAGCGCGGACTTCTCTGTGAACGTCGGGCGCAGCTTCTGGAACTCGGGCACGTCGCCGCGGTTGATGACGAGCACCAGCTCGCGCAGCCAGGCGTCGTCGCCCTGCAGCGTGTCCAGGATCGGGTGCAGCACAAGCTCACCGAAGTTGTAGATGGACTCACCGAGCAGCGCGGCAATGCACAGGTCCTGCGCGCGCTGGCGCTGCAAGGCGGCCGGCACGCTGTCGGCATGCACGACAGCCAAATATAGCAGCGCCGTGCGGTAGTATGCAGAGTAGTCGGCGTGTTTCTTGTAGTACTCGCTCGAGACGCCGTAGTACTGGGCCATGATGACGCCGTCGGTGATGGGCGTTGTCTCAATGACGGTCTTCGCCTGGTCGAGCATCTTCTTGGCCGGCACGGAGCTGCCCTGCTCGATGTGCAGGCCGGCCACGCGCAGCTCAGCAAACACATGCACGGCGCGCACCTCAGGGCGGTCGAACAGCGCGGCAATGCCGGACATGAACTCGAGCGCCTCGTCGAGCGACGCGCACTCCTCGCTGGCGTAGACGGCGAACGTGACGAACGCGAGCGGGTTCAGCTGCTCCTTGAAGCGGAAGATGAACTGCTTGAACAGCGGCATGCGCTGGCCGGCCGAGCGCGCGTCCTTGAAGATCTCGAGCAGGGTCTCCGTGAGCTGGTGCCAGAGGCGGCGCTCCGTGTAGTCCTCGAGCGCGAAAAACAGCGGCGTCAGCTCCGAGTCGAGCTGCTGCCGGATCTCGCCAAGCACGGGAATGACGTCCATCTCGCGAAAACAGTCTGCGTCGGCGGGAAGCTGCTGCGTTTGTGGTTGTAGTGGCGGCCACAGGCAAGGGCGCGCGGCGCACGTGACCTTTCTGACCCGGCCGGCGCTGCTGAACTGCTCTGCTAATTAGTGCTGCTGGGTGTTAGCAGCATAGTTACCGGCGAGTGCGAGCCGCTTTTTAGTGTCGTGTCGTGTAGTGGACTGAAATCGGAAGGGCGTGGTCCCGAGGGCGCTTGGCCCAATGCGCCGCTGCTCTGGAGTGGCAACAGCAGAGTGTCTGCAACACGCAGGTCTCAGAGCTAGCTGAGTAGCTAAACTAAGGAGTAGCTCAACTAAGGAGTAGCTCAATTAAGGAGTAATGCTAGCCAGGTGCGGTGGGGCCTCGCGTGTTTGAACGCAAAGCTCATAGTTTTGGGGGCCAATTGCTCAATTGCACTGCTCTTGAGTGGCAAAAGCAGAGTAGCTGCAACACGCAGGGCTCAGAGCTGGCCGGCCAGCCAATTCAAGAGTGGATGCTAGCTGGGCCCTGACGAATAAGCGCTGGCTGGCTCTTCACTAGATAGAAAATCGCGTGAGCTACTTACGTACCACGGCGCCGTCCGCTGCGAGGAAGGCGCCTGAGGTCTCGAATGGTGCCAGCCAGGCCCGCCGCAGCGCCGCGTGAACTGGACCAAAAACGAGACTCACCGAAACGTTAGGTAAAAACGCAATTTCTCACATGAACGCGCAGCCGAGCCCGCAAAGAAGCGCTGTCGTGCGCACTTAGCCCAGCCGCGGGCGGGCGGGCCCCAGGAGCGCCCAACCCAACGTAAGTACGGCCGCGACGCGAGCCTGGGAACGCATTGCTGCCCATCCACAGACCCCCGCGCGCGGTGCCGCCGCGCCCAGTAGGCCCTTTTCCCGGCGGTTCGCGGCGCGGGCGTCGCCGGCGGCCATTTGGGAAGCGGATCATCTAAGCAGGGCGCCTAAGCACATTCGGCATGGACGACGGGGACGCTTCGAAGCGGCGGCATCTGCGCCCGAACCGGGGCAAAAACCCGAACGCACGGTGGATTGTCGACGAGGTGGTGAAGAAGAAGCCCGCGGCCAAGAAGCGGCGCACCGCGGCGAAGAGCGACGAGCAGCCCATTCTCGAGGGCGACACGCGCTGCGCCTGCGACGGCGCCGTGGGCGACGACAAGACAATGGCCGAGTGCGAGAAGTGCAAGACGTGGCAGCACGTTGTGTGCGAGGTGGGGGTGGACGACGAGTCGGCGCTGCCTGAGAAGTACCAGTGCTGGCGGTGCCGCGACGACAGCGAGACCGAGGCGCCCAGCAGCGGCGACGCGGACGCGGACGCCGACGCGGACGGCGCCGCGGCGAGCCCGAGTGACAGCAAGAGCGAGCCCAGCTCGCCGGCGCCCAGCCTGGACCAGCTCAAGGACAAGGTGCGCCGCTCCGTGGCCGAGGCGTGGCTCAAGATCACGGAGCCACTGGCCGCGCGGCACGCCGCGGGCCCGCGCGACCGCAAGGCGTACGCGCTGCAGCTGGCGCTGGACATCGAGGCGGCGCTGTACGCGAAGTTTGGCGAGCGCGGCGCCAAGGACCCGGGCCACGTCTACCGCGACCAGTTCCGCATGCTTTCGTTCAACCTCAAGGACGACAAGAACCCGCAGCTGCAGTCCGACGTTGTGCAGCGGTCCATTGAGCCCGGGCGCTTTGTGTCGCTGAGCTCGGCCGAGCTGCGGCCGCCCGAGATGCGCAAGCTGGCCAGCGAGATCGAGAAGGAGAGCCTGCACGAGTCCATCATTGCCGAGAACGAGCCGCCGAAGGAGAAGATCACCACGGGCACGGCCGAGGTCAACATGGAGCCCACGTTCATAGCCCTCGACGAGGACGAGGCCAAGGACAGCGCCGAGGAGGACGAGGCCATGAAGGAGCCGCTGGGCCCGCCGCCGGCGCCGGCCGCGCCGGCGCAGGCGGCCGAGAACCTGCAGGCCTCGCCAGACACGCCCGTGTGGGAGGGCCGCCTGCGGCTGGGCGCGAAGTTCGACTTTGCTGCGGCGGGCGCCCATCTGCAGGCGCCCAGCCGGGACGAGTGGCCGCAGCTCCTCGAGCAGCACGGCTCGCTGGTTGTCGACGGCGCCGTGCCCACGGACCGGGCCACTAAGTACGTCAGCGAGACGGCGAGCAACGAACACGCGCACGCCGTGGCCTCGCTCGTGCTGACGAGCCCGGAGCCGGGCAAAACCGACGAGCTCTACGCGTATCTCACGCAGCGCGACCGCGTCGGCGCCGTCGAGCATAGCAGCCCGCGCGTCAAAGACGCATACATCCTGCCCGTGTCTGCAGATGCCGTGCCCGACTTCCTAGGCCTCGACAGCGACGCCAAGGCCTATCTCGCGCACCTGCGCGCCGAGCACGCCGCAAAACACCTGCTGCTGCTCACCCTCATCCTCTTCAAGTGACCGCACTGGTGAACACTTTGTACCGATACCTAATGTAATACGCGCCACGTCTACTAACCGCAGTTGCGATTGCCCGCCGAGCGCGGCGGGTGCGAGCTTTGTGTATCGCGCGTCAGGCTCTGCATTGCGCACTTCGGGCCCACGTAGCACCTGGCTAGACCGGTTGTGGGCCTCTCGAACCGCACGGCGAGCTCTGCGTACAGCATGCCGAGCTGCACTGATTGCCCGTCGATCTTCACTTATTGCAATTCGCGCCTCACTCATTGCAGCTCACGGATCGCGCTTCACTTATTGCAGCTCACGTACCGCGCGTCGATCTTCACCTGTTGCAATTCGCGCTTCACTTATTGCAGCTCACGTACCGCGCGTCGATCTTCACTTGCCGCATGGCCAGCTCGCTGGCAAGCCCCACCACGCACCGCACATCGAGCTCTGCTTACCCTGTCGAGCCTCACATATCGCATGGCCCACTCCTAGCCTCGGGCTGTGCAATGCCTACTGATAAATATAAAACGTGCTGCTATCGTCAAAATTAATCTTAAGCACAGCCAGTGGCTCAACCAGCCGCACGCTCGCCTCCGCTGCGTGGTACTTGCGAGCCGCACGAGCTCGACGCATCGCCGTCTTATGCACCGCCCGCATTACCCCGGACTAAGAAGTCCTGATAAGCATGGATACTCATATGACTACTAGGCAGCACAGCGCCTCACCCGCATTTATCGTGTGTTAGCGCACGCCGGCGAGCCTCTTTCTTCCACGAGCAACTGGCCCGGTCTATATACAGTTAACCTGTGTATATACATCACAATTTCTTGCATTTAGTGGCCCGCGCCAGCGCTCGTCCCTGGCCGCTCGCGCCCTAGCTCTCGTATCACTCGCATAGCACCGCCCCACACACGGCAGCCCCGGCTGCCCCCCGCGAATGGGAGCTTTTCTTATGACGATCATTAATCACCTCCGCGCTGCTCGCATAGCGCGATATCGCTTCGTCTACGACGGCGATGGTAGTGGTATCGTGTAATGACTAATGCCTTTTAAGGTAGGGTCTAACCGCCTTCTTCTACCCCACAGCACGAACCCGAAATCCTCCGAGTATCCTAACACCACCCATTCGCAATGGCTAGCTGTGGACCTTCCAATCCTCTGCAAACCGCGAAGGACCATCTCCAGCGCGACACGACCCTCCAGCGCGAGCAGGTCGCCGCCGGCACCCAGCCGTGGGCGGCGCAGGCCTCGGGCTTCCGCAGCGCGGTGGCTGCGCGCCAACCTGGAGCCGACACGGCCTCTGCCCAATTCGAGAGCTTCAACCACTTCGCCCCCAACGTGGGCGTCGACCCCGCCAGTCTGCGCATGGCCCCAGATGCGCCCCAGGCGCGTGGCGCCGGACCATACCTAAGCGAGCGCGATCCCCTAGCCCACGGCGTGAGCCAGCAGTGGGCGGCCGAGTTCCAGCAGCAGGGCCCGCACCAGCACCAGCACCAGCACCAGCACCAGCACCAGCACCAGCACCAGCAAGGCGCCCTCATGTCGATGGCCGCCCCGCGCGCGGGCGCTGCGCAGTGGCCAGGCGCCGCGGCGTCATACGGCCCGATGGCTGGAGTGATGCCGACAGTTGGCGTGAACGCGGCTTCCCCGCAGCCGCAGCGCGCTGCGCCCGCGCCACCAAGCGACGCCGTGTTCGAGGAAGTGTTCGCTGCCTTCGAGAAGAAGCTCGCGGCCGAGAAACAGGCGCCGCAGCCGGGGAACGAGCAGAACCCCGAGGCCTCCGGCAAGGACGCAGAAGACCTGAGCAGCGTGGCCTCGCAGATCATGAACACGCTGAGCTCCTCCGACTCAGAGCGCTCGGCGCAACTCGCAGAAAAAATGCAGTCGTCCAAGTTCATGGCCCTCATGGACAAGCTCAAGTCGTCCGAGGTGAAGGCCAGCAAAACAGACTTCGTCGAGTCTGACGGCGCTAAAGTCGACCCTCATGCGCTCGAAGCAAGCACCCTTGTTGTTTCCAGTAACGAGCACAAGCCGAGCGGCCCATCAGCCGTGCCGGCGCAAGCGTCAGTAGAGACGGACGCGCGCGCCAACGCCGACTGGCCGCCGCAACGCCGCGACACTTCGGCCGCGCCCTTTGGCCGCGGCTGGCGCGACGCGAAGTACCTCGTCGGCCTCGAGGACCCGGACACCTACTTCAAGAAGCTGAAGGCCAGTCTCCAGGCAAACAACCAACTGATTGCTTCAATGCCCAGTCCTTTCGAGTCGGCGCGCGACCTCGGGCCCAAACCCGTGAGTGTCGGCGACTGGGAAGAGCATTATGAGTCGTGGTAGAGCCGCGGCCCGAAAATTGCATGACATCGTTCTTTGATACATAATTCACATAAACTGCAACTAATGATAATGAGGCTTCTTTTCTGTTCCTCTCTCCGCCGCCTTCGAGGTCTGTGGTTTGTTCTACTCCTGAAGCCCGCCCCGTGGTCTCAAACCACTGAGCAACTTTAAATAGCAACAACGAGGCCTTTCTTCCTTTTCTTCTCAACAACACTCGCTTTCGATCTGCCCAGCTCGCCATTTCAATTCAAAAAATAAGTTAACTAGTAATACAAATACATACATAGGTCTGCCTCACGCTAGAAACGAGAAATACTGGCCAATGTTGACATGGCTATATCCCGAGCGCGCAACATATTTATCTACGGTGCTCTTCACAAGCTCAAGACCCTTGACATTATGCTGAGACATGACCGCCATGCGCGACTGTTTTGTCGCCTTGGCCGCATCAAACAGCGATTGCATGTAGCACATCTGCGTGTAAAGCTTTTGACTATCATAGCGTGCCGACAGTGTACCTTTGCAGCGCGGCTGTGGACACTTGCGCGCCGCGTAGGTCGCCACCGGCCGTGATAGGCACTCACACTCGTCGCACACAAGCCAGTTCTCATAGTATTGCGCGATGAACCCGCGCAACGACAACTCGACTTGCAGCGCGACATCCTCGTACTCCAATAGCTCGTGGCACTCACCGCATTTGAACCCATGTGGGTCTAAAGAGGCCAGCCCGGCGTACTCGAAGCTATGGTCCTTGTGCCTAATGCGAACAGGCTCGCACCCAGCAAACCGCTCAGCGTCGGGCGCCAGCGTGATGAGGCTCGCGCTCTCGAAACCGGCGTACTGCTGCTGCACGGGCCGCGGCGCGCTCTTCGTCACCGTGACGCCGAGAGCTTCAGCCAGCCGCGTCGAGTCGTACACCTCGAGGCACTCGCAAATACGGTCCAGAGGCCGGTAAATCTGGTTTTCAAGATACCACTCGTAGTCAGGACGCAGCCCGCGCGCTTTCAGGTCTTCAGGCGAAACCGCACGCTCCTGATAGGCCTTGACGGACTCGTCTGCAGAAATGATGTAGCTGATGACGTCCTTCGCCTTGACGCTGTATCCAGCGGCAGCACGCGCTTTAGCGACCCTTACTTGCGGAAGGTTCAAGTTCGCATCGTACTTCTCTACGTCCTTGGACAGCTGGTTGCGCATCACGAAAAATTTCACTGGCATCTTGCCGGCCCTCATATCACTTGCAAACCCGCTCAGATACTCAAGAATGCGCTCGAAAATTGACAATGGTTCGGGCACTTCCTCGCCAACCTCAAATATGCGCTTAAGCACCTCGTTCGACGCGCGCTTACATGCATCGCAGAACTCGCGACGGCGCAGGTCCAGGCCCTTGTACTCAAGCTTCGTAGAGCCATCTTGATGTAAGATAAGCGCCGCGTACTTTTTCTTAGCATACAGCATCAGCTCGCGGAAAACATTATCAATGTCGAGCTCGATCACACGGAACTGACGGTTCACTAACCGCTTGAACTCCGCGCCTATCGCGTGCGCATCAGCATACTGCACTGCATTTGTGTGGATCATCACCGAATCTGTATCACCATACAGCACACGCATGCTGTTCTCCTCGGCCAGCGTCTTCGTGCGATTCAGCGTTTCGCGGCCCTTCGAAGTGACAAGCATGGCTAATGGTTGGGCCGCAAACCGCGACTCTGGCAGGCCAAGACAGCCGTACATGGAGTTCGCAGTCAGCTTCAGAGCGGTCTGCCGGATCTGCCACTCAGCAAGCTCGGCTGCAGACGCAGCCGGGTTCTTCATAAGCTTCTTGACTTCTTGACGCCTCTGCACAAGGTTCTGCAAGACTCTGGGGAGCAAGCCCAGCGACACGTCGCTGGAGGGAACCTCCGGCATGGTGTCTTGGTCCACAGGATCGTAGTCGACCGTCGTGAAGCAGATGTTAAACTCCTGAATGATCGACGGGTACAAACTGTTGAAATCCATCACTAGTACGCAAGACTGATACAACCCCTTCTCGGGCTCGAACACCATGCCGCCCTTGAACTTCTTTTTTCCGCGCTTTCGGTCACCCTGGTCGCGGTCATAAGCTTGGCGGTCCGGTACTAGCCAGCCCGTCTTGTTGAACTCGTGCATCAGAAGGAAGTCATTGCGGCCACTGCGAGTGCCCCTTAGCGTCGCACGCCAGGTGTTACCAGCCAGGTTAGTGAGCTGGCGTGAAAGAGGCAACATTTGGTTCTTAAATGCAATCGAAGACACATAGAGCGTGTCCATCTCGCTGTAACGGATGATGTCGATAAGACCCTGCGCCTTGCGCTTAAGCCAGTCGCCGCTGCTCACGTTAGGGTCGAACGGCTTGCGTTTTGTACTCAAGAACTCACGCACCATTTCCTCTAGGGTATACTCTGAGCACTTGCCCTGCGCAACCTCAACGCCAAACGTGTTCTTCAAGTCGCACAGAAGCCGGCCCGAACATACACGCAGTAGCTCAAATTCGGAGGCCTCTTTGGGTTGACGCTGCTGTCGCAGACGGCCCAAACCCGACCATGCCGACACCGGCAGCTTCAGCTCGAGGGCGCGATCAAAAATGGTGGCCAAATGAAGATCTGTGAGCGAATGCCCAATGAAGACGTCTGGATCCGCCCGCTGCAAAAGAGCAAAAAACCATTGCAGCAGAGCGCGCTCATTACTGTGCATGGTTACGGCAGCTTGACTTTGGCCGGTCTTACTGCGCGTTCGGTTGTGGTCCTGCACGCACTGCTTGAACTCGCCCGTGAATGCGCCGACTTCAGGGGGGCGTATGCCAGTGACTATTGTAGACGGCAGCGTTAGGGCGTCGCTCGCCGTGTCGTGAGCAACACCCTTGAACGTACGGGCTGACACTGACACAATCTCATGGCTGCCCTTCGCATTCTGCTTCGTTGTTATTGCGAGGCTCATGACGTTCAAGGCCGGGACGCCCAGCTTGGAAGCCTCCGAATCGTTCACAACACTGATTTTGAGCGGCGACTCGCATTCCACGGCAATGTCCGTCCACGACAGACGGTTAGGCACACTCTTCACCTCAACGTCGAGCCAGCACGGGCCCATGACATTGCGCCCGATCAGGAAGCTCTCAATCATGCGCGAGGTGAGCCCGTTGCACGAGGAATATGTGCGTCCCACCTTGGACGGCAACGGGCCTGTGTAGGGCGCCTTCACGTGGAGATACATGTGAGGCGACTTGTCCTGGGCAAAGCAGTTCTTCATTTCCACAGCACGCGAGCGCATCTGAGGGCCGCCGCTGTTACGGAAAAGCTCCCATATCTCTGTAGCGACGTCATCAGTGGTCTTGCCGGCATGAGGGAGGAAATAAAGATCTCGAGCCAGCCCGTGGATGACTACCGTGGCGCTGTGGCCCTCGGCAGTTCGGCCAAAGAGGGTCAGCGTGTGCTGGGTCTCTAGATAATCCGTCCAGTACATGCGCAATGTGGTGCCAGGCTCGATGTTGACGACCGCTCTCTGCTCCTCATCCTGAGACACAGGCGGCTGCCAGTCATCCAGCTCTGCAGCTCCTTCATGTTGCGCGTCGTCACTGGACGGGCCGGGCGTGGGGAGACTCGACGTGGTTGCCGCGTTGCTCAAGTAGGCATCGGCCACGTCCTCGAGGTCCGAGTCAGAGTCCATGTAGACCGGGTCTGGCGTCGGCAATGGCAGCGGCTCGTATTGGCTTGTGGCATAATCAGAGCTCATTGGCGGCACCGGGTCAGACTCCATTTTTGGCAAAGACTCAGACTCGGTCTTCGGCGCCGGCGCCGGCACAGGCTCCGGGCTTTGCGCGGCCTCCAGCGACACGGGCTCAAGCTTTATGTCTGTCGCCATTGCCGCGGGCGAGGAAGGCGTTGCGTCTTCGATCAAAGCGCTGCCCAGCATGGATGAGTCTGGCATGCTGTCGTCCTCGCGGGTCCGCGAGGGGCGCGTATGCCTTGTGGGAGTTTCTGTGAGCGAGCGAGGCGTCGCGCCGAGACGGTTGAATGCGCCTGGGCTGCCATTTCGCGCCAAACGCGACCCGAGGCCCGAGCTCAAGCCCGAGCCCAAGCCGAATGCAAGCTGTCGGCCAGTAGAGAGCTTGCTAGCAAGGCCGGGGGTCTGAGGAGTCGAAGCCGCTGCCTTAGGCGTCGTCCGTTTCAGCTTCGGCGCGGTCTCGATGCTGTTTAGAATTGCCTCGAGCTCGTCATTTTTGGCAGCCACGGGCTTCGTGCTGCTCACCTTAGGCTTTTTCTGCGCTCTAAATAATGAGGATACAGTGGCGTTTTGGGTGCTAGCCTCGACAGCGTCGCCGGGTGTCCCTGCCTTGCGTTTCGAGCCCTTCGGCGCGTCTTCCGGGTCCGAGTCTACGTATTGGGACTGGTCCCATTCGTACTCTCCATTGTCTACGTATCCCTTGCCATCGTCGTCCACGACAAAGTCGTCCTGCCGTAGTCGCGCGCGCTGGCGGGCCTCGTATTCCTTGTCGTCGAATTCGTCGTAAATGCGGGCCCCATCCTCGTCAAATTGAAGCTGCCTGCGAGTCTTTCCCTCTTTTCTCAGCCTGCGCAGCTCGGCGAGTGATGCTGTTGGCGGCATTTGGCGTATATGGATGTGAACAAGCGCGTTAAAACCGACGCGTCCACGGGAGGTTAATTAGTGATTTCCGAGGTTAGGGGTGTGCATACATTAGAAGCGGGTGGTTGTGGTAGAGATGGGGGCGCGCGACGCGTCGACCATGCACGTATGTCGGCGCCGCGCGGTCGCTGGCCGTTCTGCGACGCAGGGTTGGGGCAGCGCGTCCCTGAGCGTATGCCGTACCCCATCCTGAAAATGAAACTTATCGATGAGGTGCAGCTCACGTGTGCGGGCGAGGGTTATTTCCGAAAAGGGATGCACGTCGTGGTCTAGCCGCTCGAGCGCGGCGGCTGCGTAGATCCGCCTTCCCCAGTCGAGTGGGCGGTTCGCACTAGCATCTCTGCCACAATGACTCCACCACTGAGTCCTGCATTAGCTGTAATCTTTATTCAGTATGCCAAGGGGGCGCTTCCCCAGCCATACACCGATTTTGAGCGGTTCGAGATCTTCATGACCTTGATCGAGGAGCTGGATCCGTACGAGCCATACGAAGCGCACCGCCAGCGGGTTGAGAAGGACAGCCGCAGCGCCGTTATCGAGTCTGACACCATTAGAATGGAGCTATACGAGCGCTGGGCTGCAGCCGCGTACATGGCACGGCGCCGCGATAATAAGGAGTGGAACAGCTTTATCGCCTTCGTCAATGCGCAGCTCAAGTTCCACGTGGACCTCAGCTACGAGCAGTTTCGATTCCTCTGCGACGAGATGGCGGGGTTCCGGCTAAACTCGCTGCCGGAAGAAAAGAAGCGCAGTTTGTTCTGGGGCTGCGTCCTGCGTCGCGAGCGGCGATTCGCTCATATTCAGGAAATCATAGATAGCCGCGAGCGTATGGAGCAGTTTGTGGGGCCTATTGAGATGCCCGACAAAACCACTGACTACGCGGGCCGCATCGGCGTGGGGCTCGACTTGCCGGTCGTGCCTAGCTGCAACGAAAACGCGTTGGAAGTAGCCCATTCTGTGCGAGGGCCTAGCTGGGATGCGGAGGAAGTGTGGCCGAACGGGCAAGCTGAGGCAGCGTTCGTACACGCCGAGGACGTGATGCAGCTGAGCATGCAGGTCCAGACGCTGGAGGACAAGTACGCCAATGGCGAGCTCGATGAGCAGAGTCTCAGCAGCTGCATCCTGCGGCTCTGCATGACAATCAAGAGCCCGAGTGAGCCGATGAAGAGTTTTGGCAGGAACATCCAGTCTAATCTTGATAACTTGGAGGAGGAAGTGCCAGAGAAGTCTGCGTGCCTTTACGACGCTTTGCTGAGTCTGTCGCTTTCGGCTCAGGGGTTCGTTAAGTACGAGGCCAACGAAGCAGAAAGTGGCGCGATCGAGAGTGCTCAGCCTGACGGCACTCGTTGCTTGAAAATGTCTACGGACAAGAGCTTTAAACGCAAAGACGCTGCCCGTGAAGTTAAGGCTGACGTTGGTAACGAGACGTTTGCCTCTCCGAGATCTGCCGTCGCCATCACTAAGGACACAAGCCTCTGGGGATTCAAGAATGAGAACCGCGAGCCGCTTCATCCAGTGTCACCAGAGGCGGTGTCCACGACAGAAGCTGCAAAGCCGCAAACACCTCCGCCCACAAGGCCCGCGTCACCAGTTCTTAAACCCGCTGAGGCTGGCGCGGACGAGGGCACGGGCGGGTCTTCTCCACAGAACAGCACACGCACCGTATTGTCTGCTGGCTCTACCGCCGACTCGAATGCCAATCGCTCGCACTCAGAGAAGCGGCAACTTGCAGTAGCCAGTATTGAAGTCGGCAATAATGAGGCGGCCCGTGATGAAGAGGCCAGTTATGAGGCCGGCATTGAAGCGCCCAGTATGGAGACAGCCAGGATTGAAGCGCGCTGTATGGAGACAGCTAGGATTGAAGCGGTTAATACTGAAGCGGCTAACACTGAAGCGACTAACACTGAAACGTGCAGCACTACAGGAGCTATCCCAACTAGACTCGCCGAGCCAGCCGCTGAGGGCGCAAAGCCTCTGGAGTCACCCCGCGACGACGACTTCACTGAGATTCCTGTCTTTTTCGGCCACGCACTAGAGGGCCCTAACGGCGTCATATTTCTGGAGGGTCCGTTGGACTTGGCCAGCTACAACGTTGGCAGCGTGCACGAGAGTTCAGCTGAAAGCACCTTCTAAAGGACTTTGTCGAGACGCGCACAGCACTTAAGCTTGAGGACAGCCCGCTCCTTTGCGTCCTCTACGCACTCTTTTACATAAGGCCAAAACTACTACCAATTAGCGATTAAGGCCAAAACTACTAGCAATTGGCCATTAGGTTAAAATCGACGATGTTGCAGTGCAAATTCTCCAAAACGGCTGCGCATGTGAGCAGGTCCTCCAAAACGGCTGCGCATGTGAGCAGGTCCTCCAAAACGGCTGTGCATGTGAGCGCACCTGCCGTCGCAGCTGCACATGCAGCTGCGTCACGTGATGCGATGCTCAAGCGCTGCGAGGAGCGCGCGACCAAAACCGCGTAAACACGCGCGTGCACTTACACGGATGAGCAGCCAGCCCGAGGCGAGCCAGGACCCGCATCATGCGCAGTCGGTGCTCATGCACAGCTTGATGGCAGCGGACTCGGACGAGACCAATGCCGACGGCCAGAAGCTGCGTCTGCACACGTTTGTCACCGAGGTCACCGAACTCACGCCGTCGAAGCTCGCGGACGCGCTGGCCGCGCGCATCCAGCAGACGCTGACAAAAACAATCGACCGGCTGGGCCAGGTGTATATAAACAAGGTTCGCGAGCGGGTGCCGGACGCGCAGGACGTGCTGCGCATCCGCGACGAGGCCGAGGGCAAGTTCTACGACTTCGCCGTGGCCCTGAAGGAGATTCTGACCCACGCGGTCGTGGACATCGAGAACTACATGACCGACGTCTCCTTCAACATCGACCTCGACCTCTATACGGGTGGGTTTCTGCGGTTCCAGCACCACGAAGGAATCGACTACACCGACGTGGAGAACGCGCACGCGCTCGAGCCGCGGGCAGCCGAGACGGAGCGCGAACTCGAGGCGGTGCTGACGGAGCTCGTGCAGCTGCGTGCGCGCGAGCAGTACTTGAACCGCCTGGCCAGCGAAACGCAGCGCCTGGATGCGTGGCTCGAGCAGGCGCTGGCCGATGGTGCGCTGGTCAAAAAGGCAGACCAGGTGCGTGAGCTGACCGCCGTGGTGAGTGAGGGCATGGCTGCGCTGCGCAAGGCTGCCGATGAGATGCTGCCCCAGGATCCTACTGGCTAGTCCCCGGCCACGCCTGGCTCAGGGTGGCTGAACAGCCCAAAATCCTGTGCTACGGTAAACTATTTATTACTTATTTATTCAACCGCTGCTGAGCGCACACACGGCGCGAGCTCCTTGAGTCTTACTTGAGCTGGCCTGCTGAGGCATAGATAAAGAGGACGGCACAACGGCAAAGCGTGTACAGTGATGTTCAATCTGCTCGTTTATAGCCGTGCCGCCAGCTAAGTGTACGCGCCCGGTATGCACGCTCAGTCGTCTCCGTGGCTGTTTGTTGGAAGCCCGCACTGCGGCGGTGACATTTTGTCTTATTCATCAGCGGTGGAAAACCACCCTGCCATTCAGCCTGCGGAGGGAAATTTCATCGCCATGAGCGCGCCGCCGCCGCCGCCGCGCTGGACTCCGCCGAGCAAGTCGGCCACCGAGCCCCCACCATTGTCCAAAGCCGCCAAAACTGGCGCTGAGGCCGCGCCGAATGGCCCGCGCGCGGCCGACGCTGCGGCGGGCCGCAAGCGAAAGCGCCCCGCGCGCTCGCATTTCGAGCACCCGCCAAGCAGATTGAGGGCTATCATGGCCAGGCACAAAGATATGAGCAAACCTCATACTAATGCTGATAAGTCTGCGTATCTGGGCGCCCTCAAATACCTCCCGCATGCGGTGTTCAAGCTGCTGGAGAACATGCCGGCGCCCTGGCAAAACACGAAGCAGGTACGCGTCCTTTACCACACAACGGGTGCAATCACGTTTGTGGATGAGGTCCCTTATGTAGATGCCGCTGAGTATGCTGCGCAATGGGGCCAGATGTGGCGGCAGATGCAGGCCGAGAAGCGTGACCGGTCCCAGTTCCGCCGCATGCGCGTGCCGCCGTTCGACGATGAGGAGCCCCCCATGGACTGGCAAGAGCTTGTCGAGCTTGTGCCCTCGGCCCCGGATGCCATTCCGCTCATTGCGCCGCAGCCGTCTCGGTTCGACCAGCTGCAGTACAGCTCGCCCTTCACGTTGACCGACGACCCGCCTGCCGTCTTCGACCTGCCTGCTTTTGCTACTTCGAAGGCCTTGGATGTGCCGCTGCCCAACGGGCCTGCATTCAACCGCCCCGAAGCATCGGACCTTAGTGACGTGGGCGCTCTGGAAGACCCGCAGCGCATCATCGTGCGGCCTAGGCAGTATCCTATGCGCGCCGAAGCAAGAGTTGCCTTCCCCAACCTTTACGGTCCGCCGGGGGCATCTAACTACGACCCGCCTGCGTATGTACTCCCTGTAGACGCAGTGATTGCCCGTAAAGACAACAAGAAGGCATTCTTCGTAGACAGCTCCATCACCGAGGCCCCCCACCGTGACTCGCGGCCGCCCGAAACCTCGTTTGTGCCTTTCCTTGGTGGCATTCCTCTTGACGGGCAGTCTACGGCTCAGGCTTTAGCCTGCTACCACGCGCCATATCCGTACAATCAGACTGTCCCCCCGCGCAGGCGCGCTCAGGACGTGTCATTGCTGAAGTCTCTATACACTCGGCGCCGGCCGCTACGAGTGATGGCGGCAAAGACAAGACAGAGTTACCAGAGGCTGTTGAAGCGCAGCGTCAAGATCACTCTACAGGCGCGCAAAGAGCACCACTCGCCCAAGCGGCGCCCCAAGGTGCTTAAGACACTCGCTGCGACTAAGTTTTTTGAACACACTAGAATCGATTGGCTCGAGGCCGGCATGCAGCTGTGCCGCCAGGGATTCCAGATCCTGCAGCTCATGATCCACCGCCGTGGTCTTCATTTCATGCACCTTGACTACAACTTCAATTTAAAGCCGATAAAGACTCTGACCACCAAAGAGCGCAAGCGATCGCGGTTCGGCCACTCGTTCCATCTCACGCGGGAACTGCTCAAGACTGTTAAGCTGGTTGTCGACGCGCATATCCAATTCCGCCTGGGCAACATCGACTGCTTCGAGTTGGCGGACGGAATCCACTATGTTTTCACGCACATGGGACAGTTGACGGGCATATACCGCTACAAATACAAGGTCATGCACCAGATAACTGCATGCAACGACATCAAACATGTTCTTTACGATCGATTCAACATGGATGGTGTAGGCAAAGGTCCGGGCTGCGGCGTCTGGCAGCCAGCATGGTGCGTCTGGTTAGCACTCATCCGCGGTTTGTTACCCATGCTCGAGCGATGGCTCGGTAATCTCGTAACACGGCAATTCTATGGCCGCGTGTCCAAGGGCATTGCTAAAACTATCACAAAACAACGCGTGGATAGCCATTACGATCTGGAACTGCGCGCTGCAGTCCTTCACGATATCCTTGATGTCATGCCTGCCAGCTTGCGTCAGTCGAAGACGAAGGTTGTCATGCAGCATCTTAGCGAGGCATGGCGGTGCTGGAAGGCGAACATTCCCTGGTCTGTGCCTGGAATGCCGCGCCCCATACAGCAGATCATAGAGCGTTACATTAAGGCCAGAGCAGAGCACTGGATTCGCGTGACAAAGCTCAACCGCGAAAAGGTCCGTTCTGGTGCCACTGTGGACAAGGCGGTTGCTCGCAAAAATCTGGGCCGCATCACACGCCTCTGGCTGCGGGCCGAACAGGATAGACAGCAGCATTATGCGGCTCAGGGACCTTTCCTGCAGCCCGAGAATGCTGTCGCCATGTATAAAACAATGGCTGCCTACCTGGATGCCATTAACTTCGGCGAGCCCATCAAATTCCCCACTGTCGGCTATGACCATGACACAAAGCTCCTTACGCTGGCCCTGGAGAATTTGCGAGATGCTTTCAACATGACAGCACGCCTCAATCACTCCCAGAAAGAAGAGCTTGCTCTTATTGAACAGGCTTATGACAATCCGCATGAGACCCTTGCTCGGATTAAGCGGGCTTTGTTGACGCAGCGCGTATTTAAGGAATCGGAGATCTCTCTGCTGGACTTCTTCAGCCACCTGTCACCTGTCTACTCCGTCGACCCCACCGAAAAAATCGTTGATGCATACCTAGATCAATACCTATGGTATTCTGCGCAGTCGCGTCGGTTATTTCCTGCATGGGTAAAGCCAGCTGATGATGAGGTGCCCCCCATCATGGTGCGCAAGTTTGCTGCCAACATCAACGGCTTGCCAGACTTTTGGAAAACATCCAAAGACGAAACATCAGCGGTGATGCATTGCCAGCTCTCCCACTTTGTAGAAAGCGTTGACTTTACGCTCCTCAACCGTCTACTAAAGCTGATTGTCGATGAGAAGATAGCTGACTATATCACGGCTAAGATGAACGCAGCCTTGAGTTATAAGGACATGTCGCATGTGAACCAAGTCGGAATTGTGCGCGGGTTCCAATTTTCCTCCTTTGTGGTGCAGTATTATCTTCTACTCATCGATGTCCTCCTGCTCGGGCTGCCTCGCGCTGTGGACTTCGCCAAAGGTATAGGCGGCGATCACCCTATAAGGTCGTATTGCAGGTATAACGACGACGTTTACGTGGTGTTCAAGCTCAGTCGACCTGAGGCAACTGAGCTCACGGAAGAGCATGGTGGCTACGAGGTGCTTCGAGACTATCCATTGTCGCGCTCTTGGCCTCGCGACAAGCGAATGCGGCTTATAAGGCGCGATATTATGGTCGGACGTGCTCTATTTTCCGAGCTTAGTGGCCGTCTGCCAGCAGAGCTGGGTGACTTCAAATGTATCGATGCGTCTATCTACAGTGTCGACAATCCCGCTCTCATGTTTGAGATGGCCGGATTCGAAGTACGCGTTGAACCCAAATTTCGCAGTGAGGAAGAGGCGGGTGGTCATCTTGAGTTTGCTGAAGACTCAGCATGGACACTCGTGGACCCTGAAACGCAGGAACGTACAGGGTTTGCTATGCTGCGCGTGAGTACAGAGTCCGTCAACAAGTTCCGAAATCGCGTCCGTCAAATAGTGATGTCGAGCGGGTCTACGACCTTTGTAAAGATTGTGCGGCGCTGGAACACGGCGTTAACGGCGCTTGTCACCTATTTCCGCGAGGCGGCTATATCGACACCTGAGCTGCTTGACACCATTGTCAAGTGCGAGATGCGTGTTCAAAACAAAGTCAAAATGGGCTTGAACTCGAAAATGCCGGCCCGATTCCCACCATGTGTCTTTTACAGTCCCGAGGAGCTCGGTGGGTTGGGAATGTTGTCGGCTTCTCATATTTTGATTCCAATGGCCGACCTTCACGGCAGTGTCACTCGATTCCGACACGGGTCAATGACCTCTGATGAGCAGCTGATTCCCAATCTATTCAGATATGTCACACCATGGGAGACGGAAGCAATGGACTCGCAACGCGTTTGGGCCGAGTATGCACAGAAGCGAAGTGCAGCAATGGCCACTGGAGACCGCATTTCTCTAGAAGAGCTGGAGGAGATCTGGGACAGAGGCTTGCCGCGCATCAGCACCCTCTTTCAAAAAGACCGCCATACACTAGCGTTCGACAAGGGCTTCCGCGTGCGGCAAGAGTTCAAGACATACTCAAATGTCAGATACGAGCCCTTCTGGTGGACCAACAGCCGCCATGATGGTCGCTTGTGGAATTTTACTGCCTATAGAGCCGATGTTATTGAATCTCTTGGCGGCATTCCAGCTATTTTGGAACACACCTTGTTCAAGGGCACTGGATTCGAGAACTGGGAGGGGCTATTTTGGCAGCGCCAGTCTGGGTTCGAAGCACAAATGCAAGCTCAGAAACTCACCAATGCTCAGCGGTCTGGTTTAAGCCAGATTCCAAACCGGCGCTTTACACTATGGTGGTCGCCAACTATTAATCGGGCTAACGTCTACGTTGGTTTCCTTGTACAGCTGGATCTGACAGGAATATTCTTGCACGGCAAAATCCCAACTCTCAAGATCTCATACATTCAAATCTTTAGGGCACACTTGTGGCAGAAGATTCACGAGAGCTTGGTAATGGACCTGTGCCAGGTTCTGGATAAAGAGCAGCATATATTGCTTATAGATGGGATCCAAAAGCTTCCCATCCATCCCAGAAAGTCTTATCGCATGAATGCTTCTGCAGCAGACGTTCTACTGACCTCCACGGCGAATGGATACGGGTGGCCAGTGTCTCGTCCGTCGTTGCTGGCCAATGAGAACGACACATTCGACCTTGGTACGTCCAAGGAGTTCTGGATTGATATACAGTTACGATATGGAGACTACGACTCGCATGACGTGGCGCGTTACACACGCGCCAAATATCTTGATTATACGTCTGATGGGGTGAGTTTGTACCCAAGTCGCACGGGCGTTATGATCTGCGTCGACCTGGCGTACAACACGTATGCAGCGTATGGTAACTGGATCCCAGGTTTGAAACGGCTCATGCAGCAAGCGCTAGCTAAGCTGATGCAGTCGAATCCAGCCCTGTATATTTTGCGGGAGCGCATTCGAAAGGCCCTGCAACTCTACCAGGCGCAGCCGAAGCAGCCGCATCTGACGGCCGCAAATTACATGGACGTGATGTCGAACAACAATTTAGTGGTCGATGACAGTGCTGTTTACCGAGTGACGCAACACAAGACGAAGAACGGAAACACCACTAATAAGGCCATAAACGGTGGGCTGATGGTCATCAATGCAAGCACTGGTCAGCTTTACATGCCCGTTATTCACGCGGCGTCTGCGTGGGCAGGTCAAAAGCGGCTTAGCGCGGTGAGCAAGTGGAAATCGGCTGAGGAAATGGGTGCGCTTTTACGCACCCTTCCCGATGACCAGAAGCCTCAGCAGTTATTCATTGCGTCGCGAGGTCTAAGAGACCCTCTTGAGGTACACATGCTTGACCATACGAATGTCACAGTGCGCAATAGCGAGCTTTCGCTTCCCTTCAAAGCTCTTTTACGGCTTGGGCCCATCCGTGAGGCTGTGGATAGCGCCACTGAGTCACATCTCGAGCTGATGAATCTATACGACGACTGGTTGACTATCTCGCAGCCGTCTACCGCGTTCAGCCGGCTTATGCTGCTTGTGCGAGGCCTGCTCGTGAATCCCGAGCAGGCTGAGTACGTTCTGCATAAGAGAGGCCGGTCAAAAGAAGGCTTTTTGTGGCCATCGCAGAGCCGTGAGGAGTGGATGGAGACTGAGTCGGAGATGAGCGAGGTTGTTCTACAGGAGTATGGCGAGAGGCATGGCGTCAACGTGCAGAACTTGACGCAGACGGAGATAAGAGACATTATATTGGGTCAGACCATCGAGATTCCCGACGAAGACCGGCAGCGCGCAGCCATTGAGGCAGGTCCCACCGATAAGCCGGCAGTTGCCACGGCCACAAAGACGCACAATGTCCACGGAGACGAGATCACGGTAGTCACGACATCGCACTATGAGCAGCAGTCATTTGAGTCGCAGAACACCTGGCGCAACCGCGCATTGGCAGCTTCTGCCTCGCTGCACCTGAGGGCGCAGACGCTGATCACGGAGGCTGCGCCTGGTCCAGCCCTGTCATTGCCACGGAACCTCATCGAAAGGTTTGTTGAGGCGAGCGACGTCCGGAATCTTGTGGTGGGTCTTTTATACGGGGCTAGGACCGCAGAAGGTACGGTGGTGGAAGCACTAGCCGTGATGCCCCAGCTGGGAAGCGCCGTTGATGTGTCGTTCTCGCCGGTACCCTCGGCCCAAGACCTTCCTGATTGTGAGGGCCTTGAGCTTGTGGGGATAATGCGGACGCAGCCGCATCCGCGCAATGATCATGGGCTTGGTCCCGCGGATCTGTCGATGCTTGCTGCGCGCGAAGCTGAGTGGGATCCATTTGGCGTAGCGGTTGTTGTTCTGAACTATACACCCGGCAGTGTCACCATCACGGCATCGCATGCGACAGCTAGCGGCATCAAGTGGGGCCGCGAGAACACGGACCGGAAGGCGTCCGAGTTTAGTGAATTCGACGCGGCCGCTTTGATGAGTCGTGACAATGTGGTACTGAATACGAAAGAAGGGTTCTTCTACGTACCCGAGGACGACATTTGGAACTATGGGTTCTTAGGAGCCATATGGAATGCGCAGGCGCCGGCGTACTTGAAGATTGGGTTACCCATTGGCTTCTACGACGGCGAGCACCGGCCCGGACATTTTCTACAATTCGGCCAGCTTGAAGACGAGCAGCGGAGCGGACTGGAGCCTGAATACGAGAATGAATTTGCTTAGAACGGTTAACCGGAGCTTCGGCAAATCATTAGAATACTTAATTTATTTCATTGTTCTGAAATTTAGCACTCAGCCGCACAATGCGGCACCTGAAAAGCTAGGCTTGAGGCCGGCTTATGAAGGTCTTGGCAAGCTGGCGGCGGTCTGGGGAAACAGACTCGGAAACGCAAGAAACTGCAGCAGGAATTGAGGCGGTGCTGCGTCGTCCTTTTGCCGACGAATCGAATGCGGGCGACTCCGCGCCAAGTCCTGTGACGGGGCAGGGGTAAATCTGCTGATCTTATCGATTACCCTGATTTACCCTGAATATCCGCGCGAGATATTTCCCAGCTGCATCTACTGCCACGACAACGAATTACAGGAATTGAGGGCCATGACGGTGGAAAGTAACGGGCCCAGCGAAATTTCGGAGACGACGCCGAAAACGGCCGCAGAAGAGAGGCCGCCGGAAGCCTCACCTGAGCCATTGGAGGTGCAGACAAGCCGAGGCCAGATCGGGCAGCCAGCAGTCGCATCGCCCGTTGCAGAACCGGAGTCTAACGCGCCACAACCCAGTCCCAGAATAAGCTACCACACTATAGCAGAGCTACATGTGTTGGTGTACTACAATTCAGGCAGACAAGCACCAAGCACAGGAGATGAGACGAGCGGCGGACCAGGAGGCCCTGTAAACGCGCAGATAGCCGCAGCGGCGCAATTGAACGCCATGCTTCTAGCCCAGCAGACTGCTCACTGGTATGCGATGCAGCGGGCGCGCCAATTCTTCGCGATGCGCCGACAGAACGCCATTGCCGTGCAGCGAGCACAGGCTCTCCAGGCCACGCACGCTGCTTTGCGTGAGCGGCAAATTGCTTCATATCGGCGGCGGCACCCCGTGGCAGCGTCTCGCTTGCGGATGTATCCCAAAGTTCGAGGGTTCCGGTTAGTGCGGTTCCAGCCTGATGGAGGCTGCATTCACGACAGCAGCGACGGCAACGTGAGCGACGGGTACAGCAACGCGGATGATAGCGGGGACGACTCCGACATGAGCGACTACCAGAGCGAAGGCGTATATGAGAAGGGCAGTGATGAGAAGAGCAGTGACGAGGAAGTAAACGATGACGCAACAAATGATGGCGACAACGACGACGACGACGACGACGACGACGATGACGACGAGTACGACAGCTGTGATAACGATGATAACGATGCTCACATTGTGGAGATTCATCGCAGTTTGAACAATAGCACACATTGCGAGAGTGATGCGGATGAGGCACAGTCGTCCCGAGAGGCATCTGTGCGCGCGGAGAGTGTTCTAGCAGCATAGCATCGCTCCATGTCTCTGCTGCTTCCTTGAGATTCTGGCTCCTCGATATAGCGTTGCTTCATGTCTCTGCTGTAGCTTCCCTGGAATCCGTCCCTATCGTCAACAACACGACTCGGATCGAGCAAGAACGCTCAACATAGATGAGTGGACTTCCTAGACGCCGTTCACAACCCCACTTGTGCTGGCCCAGCCATGTATCACCATTATCCGCGAGAGTTGCGGTGTTGCGCGCCTTGGTATGCAATGACGATGGTGTGTTGTGTCTGAGAGCTGCTGCAAGTGGGTTTCTCGTCCTTTTTTACTTGATACCACGCCATGATTTCCAAATAATTTATTGCCTAATTTGTTTTTCCTGAAGAGGCCTCAACCCAAGTCTTTAAACCTCTATGGCAAGCTATGTGCTGCAAAATCCGCTCAGTGCCCTGACGCTAAATGCTTGTTTCACTACAGTTTAAGCATCTAACATCTAGGAGGGCTGAGATGGACCGGAGATGATTCCGTGATGGGCCCTCGAAGCTGATAAAATTGGCGTAGGACCTCTAGACCAGCTCGCTCAGGGTGGCTGCTATGACTGACCCGAACCTCCGACGCGACAGTCACTGCAGTCGGCAGCTGCATGGTTTCGCTTTGTTAGAAAATAGTAAGCTGGAAGACACCGCGCGGCACACAGTTTGGGGAAAAGGTGCCAGATTACGGAGGCGCGGCGACGGGCTTCTATATACATATGAAGTGCTAATATACGAGCAAGTGATTGCCGGGATAGAATCAAGGTGGGTTCTCAGAACAGGACGGGCAAGTCCGCGCTCTCGGCGTCGGAGCAGTGCGCTGACAAACGTCAAACCGCTAGGGCGAACCCCCGACAGTCATGTCTGGGCACGGGTTTCCAACGGCCGGGTCGGCGTGCGTAGGCGGTAGGGTATCAGCGGCACCCCCCTGTCGGTGGTACCAGGTTTAAAAGCCGGCCGGACCTTCGTGAGATTTGGGCGCGATGTCACTTATTTTCAAGCGGTTTTCATCGAGCTTGTTTTCGCCGATAAAGGTGGGTCATATGGACCTCGCGCACCGCGTCGTCATGCCTGCGCTGACGCGGTGCCGCGCCGACGACGACGGCGTCCCGGCGCCTTACGCGGCGGAATACTACAGGCAGCGTGCGCAGGAGCCTGGATCGCTGATCATCTTCGAGGCGACGGCAATCCACGGCACGGAGCGCGGCCAGCGCGGTGTTCCGGGGGTTTACACGCAGGAGCAGGTGGACGCGTGGAAAAACATCGGCGACGCCGTACACTCGCAGAAGTCGTACGCATTCATGCAGCTGTGGGCAATGGGCCGTAAGGGCGATGCTGCGTTTTTAGAGTCGAAGGGGTTCCGCCTGAACGGTGCGTCGTCCACTCCCATTGATGGCGTTTCGCCGCACGCGCTCACTGCAGATGAAATCAAGGAATACATGCAATGGTACGCGGACGCGGCACGGCGCGCTGTGCACGAGATAGGCCTCGACGGCGTGGAGATCCACATGGGCAACGGGTATCTTCCTGAGCAGTTTCTGCGCCGGCAGACCAACGACCGCACGGACGCGTACGGGGGCAGCATTGAGAACCGCGCCCGGTTTGCCCTCGAGGCCGTGGACGCTGTTGTGTCGGCGGTCGGCGACGCGAAGCGTGTGAGCCTGCGCGTCGGGCCGTGGGGCCCGTCCGGCAGCGTGCAGCCCGAACCGGTCACTCTGGCGGAATACGCGTACTTCCTGAGCGAGCTGCAGTACAAGTACCCCGATCTCGCGTACGTGTCTTTGGTGGAGCCGCGCATGCCCTCTGGCATCAACGACGAGTTCTCCGTGCCGCCGCGCGAGGGCTTGGCCGTGGACGATTGGAACCAGTTTGCGCGGCTTGTGTGGGACGGTCCTCTTGTGCGCTCGGGCGAGCTTGCGTTCCGCGCGTCCCAGATCACTGACAAGGACCCCAAAACGCTCATTGCCATCGGTACTTGGTACATCTCGAACCCAGACCTTGTCGCGCGCCTGCGAGATGGCAAGGAGCTCACTATGTTTGACTGGACGACGTTCTATTCGCCCGGCGAGAAGGGGTACACAGACTACGCAAATGCAAAGTAGGCTTTAGGCGGCCACGCTCACCTCTAGTGTCTAGTTAAAGGTTTAAAAAAAAAGGACTTGCATAGCATTTACTCACTAGGGCCCAGAAGCTCATGTTTCACTGGTCGATTTTCATCCTCCCAAGGAATGCACAGAATATGTAGATGCGGCGTAAAGCCTCCTCCGGCCGGGGAATGCGCAGACTACACCAATGCGGCGCATGGCGCTCGACGCGTAAGTGGATGTTACACTGTGCAACAGCGGCTTTGCTGGCTGCATCAGAATAGACTTGTATTGTAATTACCGGCGGGGAGCTGCGAGCCTAAGACGCCGCCTGGTGTTCTTCTAATTTTACATGCTTTTAGCGGCCACCACCGGTCCTCAGGCCGTTTCGTCCGCGGCGGCCCTGCAGAAAAGCCGTTGGTCACCTGACGCCGCGGTGCGCGATGACGCAACTGGCAGCGCGCGGCCTGGCGTGCGCTTGTTCCGTTCCCGTAGAAGCACGCCGTCATTGCGCACGCCGCTCGAGCAATGGCGAACTTATACCAACCCATAACGATAGGACATGTTGAGCTCCAGCACCGCGTGGTCATGGCACCACTAACGCGGCGCCGTGCCGACGAGAACGGCGTGCCCAGCCCGTTCGCAGCAGAGTACTACAAACAGCGCGCGCAGCGCGCGGGAACGCTCATTGTGACCGAGGCGACGCCCGTGCATGCGTCTGCTGCTGGATTGAGCGGCGTGCCCGGCATCTACACTGCTGAGCAGGCAGCTGGTTGGCGCAAAATCACCGACGCCATCCACGAGCAGAAATCGGCCGTGTTCATGCAGCTGTGGGCCGTGGGCCGCAAGGGAAGCCCCGAGTTCATACGCTCGCGCGGCTTCGACGTGGTCAGCTCGTCGGCGCGCGCGATTGACGGCGTCGAGGCGCACGCGCTCACGCGGGACGAGATCGCGCAGTACGTTGCCTGGTACGCACGCGCGGCGCGGCGCGCCGTCGACGAGGCGCGTGTGGACGGCGTCGAGATCCACATGGCCAACGGGTACCTCGTTGAGCAGTTTCTGCGCGCGCAGTGGAACGACCGCACCGACGCGTACGGCGGCAGCGTGGAGAACCGCGCGAGGTTCGCCGTGCAGGTCCTCGACGCCGTCGTCGCGGCGCTGGAGGGCGACCAAAAGCGGGTCGCTCTGCGCATCAGCCCGTGGACGCGCTCGGGTAGCATTGGGCCGGGGCCCTCCACGCTGGCCGAGTACGGGTATTTGCTGGGATACGTGCAGCAGCACTACCCGCAGCTGGCGTACGTATCGATCATCGAGCCGCGGGTGGCCAACGGGCATCTGGGCGGCGAAGTGACGGTGGAGCCGCGACTGGGGCTCGACTTCGACGAGTGGAATCTGTTTGTGCGCCTGGCGTGGGACGGCCCCATTGTGCGCGCGGGCGGGCTGCAGGACGACGCGGAGAAAATTGCTGAGAAGGACCCGAAAACCCTGGTTGCGTTCGGCCGTGTGTTCATCTCGAACCCGGATCTGGTCGAGCGGCTGGTCACGAAGACGCCGCTGGCTAAGTACGACCGCGGCACGTTCTACACAGGCGGGCCCCGCGGCTACGTCGACTACCCAAACGCCGACGCGCACGCGCACGCGTAGACTTACATATGCTGGTTATAGACACATCACTTGTAACGGCTTTTTCTTGTGGGGTATTCTTAACGCGGGACACGTTGAGCGTGCGCAAGCTATGCATGTTGGCTGAACTGGCGGGCCCGGCCTAGACGTAGCCTGAGCAGTGTTCCAACTGTCTCGTGTGAAAAGCTCAGAGTCCAGGCGGGCACCTTCAGGACTCAAAGAATCCCCCGCTTCAGTGGCAAACGTCGCTTCTGTGACATCGTTTCAGCGCACATCGCTAGTGCATCGCTTCTGTGGTCGGCTCATCGCTTCTGTGGTTGCCGCCGTTCCTCTATTCTATGTCAGAACATCACTCCTGAGGCAGACATTGTTTCGATTCTCTTCATCCGTACATCGCTTTTGTGGTAGACGCCGCTCGTCTATTCTATGCTATAACATCGCTCCTGTGGCACACATTGTGTTGGTTCTCTTCATCCGTACATCGCTTTTGTGGTAGACGCCGCTCCTCTATTCTATGCGATAACATCACTCCTGTGGCACACATTGTGTTGGTTCTCTTCATCCGTACATCGCTTTTGTGGTAGACGCCGCTCGTCTATTCTATGCGATAACATCACTCCTGTGGCACACATTGTTTCGATTCTCTTCATCCGTACATCGCTTTTGTGGTAGACACCATTCCTCTATCCAATGTCAGAACATCACTCCTGTGGCACACATTGTTTCGATTCTCTTCATCCGTACATCGCTTTTGTGGTAGACGCCGCTCGTTTATTTCATGTCAGAACATCACTCCTGCGGCACACTATGTTTCGGTTCTCTTCATTCGTACATCGCTTCTGTGGTAGACACCGTTCCTCTCTTCTATGTCAGAACATCGATCGTTTGGCAGACATCTTTGCGCCTCGCACTGTCTTTGAATGACTCATGTACTTATTAGTCGCGCACTCGTCTCTACGATAGCCCTGCGCGTCGTCCCACGTTCGAGTAGGCACTGCTGGAGGTGTCCATGATAGTCTGATGCACCTGCATCTAACGGCTCAACCAAGGTCCGCTGCACGTCCTGCCTCTGAAAAATGCCCTGATCAGCGGATTCGCAGCGAGCTCGCAATGCACTATTTGCCAAACATCGTTCAGATGTACTCGGCGACGCTCATACGCACTCTGTGGGCGCGCCGGCGGACGAACAATGTGGGCCCGCAGGGGCTAGGGTGTGGTGACAGAACCCTGGAGCGGTTATTTATTTTTTGAAAAATCGGTGCGGGCAGCAGCATGGCGAACACGAAGCGCAAGCAGGAGTACCGCGAAGAGCAGGTGCAGAAGCGCACGAAGGTCGAATTCGCCGATTCGCCGGACGTCGGTCCGAGCGAGGTCAAATTGCCCCAGAAGCGCTACTACCGGCAGCGCGCGCATTCTAACCCGTTCAGCGACCACGACTTGAAGTACCCCGCGCGGCCGCAGGACATGGACTGGCGCGCGCTCTACGCTGGGGAGGACGGCGGCGCGCCGACGGTCGCCGACATCGGCTGCGGCTTCGGCGGGCTGCTCGTGGCCCTGAGCAGCGCTTTGCCCGCCGAGCGCGTGCTCGGCATGGAGATCCGCGTGCAAGTGACACAGTACGTCGAGGAGAGAATAGCCGCGCTGCGGCTCCAGAACGCCGCCGACGCCGTCGGGTTCCGCAACGTGGCCGTGCTGCGGGGCAACGCCATGAAGTTTCTGCCGAACTTCTTCGCCAAGGCGCAGCTCAAGAAGATCTTCTTCTGCTTCCCAGACCCGCATTTCAAGCAGCGCAAGCACAAGGCCCGCATCATCTCGCCAACCCTGCTCAGCGAGTACGCCTACGTGTTGCGGCCCGAGGGCGTGGTGTACACGATCACCGACGTCAAGGATCTGCACGAGTGGATGGTCGAGCACCTGGACGCTCACCCACTGTTCGAGCGGCTGCCGCGCGAGTTCGAGGAGACGGACGACTGCGTGCGCATCATGACGGACGCAACCGAGGAGGGCAAGAAGGTCACTCGCAATAACGGGTCGAAGTACATTGCATGTTTCCGGCGCATTTCCGACCCGGCGCATTGACGCCGCAATGCATTGCTTGCGTGACGACGCCCAGGCTTACTCGGCGCTTGCCTGCCTCTGCCGCACCGCCAGCTTGCGCCAGCTTGCGCCAACTCCGGCTGCTCCTATATATTTAGCATTCGCAATTAAACATTAATTCTGTAGCACTAGCTCTCGATTGCCGCGCAGAAATGGCGCGAACCGCCGGATTGTCTCAAAGCGGCAGAACGAGCGTCGACCCGGAAGTGGGACCCGCCCTGACCCTGGCTCGCTGCAGAAAGGACGAGGCCGGCACTGCGCATCCGTTTCTCCATGGCCACGCCCGAGGAGTTGCGAGAGCGGCTACGGGCCAAGCGAGACGCTCAGCTCCAGCAGCAGCAGCACGGCGAGAAAGTGCATGCGCAGGCGCGCCACGCCGTGCAGGACCTCATCGTCCTGGGCTATAACTTCGCGCAGATTCTCGATCTCACAAACGGCCAAGTTAGCGCCGAGCATTTGGACTCGCATTACAAGGCGATTGGGTACTACAGGCGCAAGGAGCAGCCCGCCAGCGGGACGTCCCAGTGGGACCCGCCGGACAGTTTTGGCGCGCCGCGCTGGCTCAACAATGTGAGGAATTACACCATCTCGCTCGAGGATAGTGAGCCCGAGAGTGCCAGCGAGGACGAGCCAGAGACAAACGGTGCCCAACCCTCTCGTAGCGGCCCGCCCGAAGCGCATGCTGACACGGCTATGCCACAAGCTGCCCGCACGCGCGCAATCAGCACCTATGCGCGCGCCGTCGACTCTTCAGCTCCCGATATCCTTACATCTGGCGACGACGCTGAGGCCTCTGGACTATCGAGGCCATCCGGGCCACCGGCCGCAGTGGCTTCTGCTGCGGAAACGCAAGAGCCTCTTGTGACCGGCTCCGCCGCGTCCGCAGAAGGGCCAATGGCACGAAACACAGCTGAACTAGGGCCCACGGCGGCACCTGCATCAGCTCCAGTGCCTGCTTACTCTCTAAAACAGACTCCTGCGCGAGCAGGGCTGACCCCACCGCTCAAAGCAGCTGAGCCTGTGTCAACATCAAGCGCAGCCCCTCTCCAATCCCCATCGGCCGCGCAGCTCAGGGCGAGGCTCTCAAACCGTGTGTCTTCTTTGGCTAAGAGCGGTGGCTTCGCTTCGCCGCGGGCGCTCTATGAAGACAGACAACGGGCTGTCGCGCAAGACGGGAAGGCCGAAGACATCGAAATGCAGGACAGTGTAATGCAGGACAGTGTAATGCAGGACAATGTAACGCAGGGCAATTCAGTGCAGAGCAATGTAATGCAGGACAATGTAACGCAGGGCAATTCAGTGCCGGGCAATGTAATGCAGGACAATGCAATGCTGGACGATGCAGTGCCGGGCAACGTAACGCAGGATAATGCAATGCTGGACAATGTAGTGCCGCATGTGGACTCGCAACCTAGCAGAAGAGGTAACGCGGAGGCTTCAGAGCAAGCCCGAGACACACAGACCCATAAGATGGATAACCAGAACGTACCCTCTCACAGTGAGGATGTGGAGGACGAGGATTTGGACGTCCAGAACATGGAGTTTCAGAACATGGGGTCTCAGAGCAAAGACTCCCAGAGCATGGAGTCCCAAAGCATGGAGTCCCAAAACATGGAGTTTCAGAGCATGGAGTCTCAGAGCATGGAGTCCCAGAGCATGGAGTCCCAGAACAAAGAGCCCCAAAACATGGAATCTCAAGACTTGCAGGACATGAGGCTCCAAGCCCAGAAATTGCAAAGTCGAGAGGCCGCGCTAGCAACGCAGTTGTCTGACCCCCAAACAAATTCGACCGCAGCTCCACCGCCCGTGCCGCATTCTGAAGACAGCCAAGCTGGACTTGGCCAGGCGTCCGCTCGAGTCTCTCAGGCTGGCCCTGAAGACTCTGATATGGACACCAGCTCCGAGGAAGACGCTCCGCTCGCCAGAGAGTCCATCCAGGAGGAGCTGCGCAAAGTGCAGGAGCAGGTCCGCGCAATGCAGCAGCGCAAGATGGCGAAGGAAGCACAGCGCGAGGCCGAGGTCGCCATCCAGAAGCGCACGGCAGAGCTGTCCGGCATCGCCGCCAAGCGCGGCGTGCTCATGCAGGCGCGCCACAAGCTGAACTTGCCGAAGCTGACGTCGCGGGTGTCGCGCCTCGAGGCAAAGCTCAAGAACGCGAAGGAGGCCGTGCTTAGCGCAGCCGTGCAGCTCAAGGATATTAACGCGCAAAGCCTCGAGCTCGAGAAGAAGGAGATCCGTGTTCGGAGCGAGCTCGTGCGGCCCGCGGTCGAGTCGAGCAGCGTCGAGCACGCTCACGCCGCGGACAAAGCTGCCCACAAGCCTGATGATGGCGTCCTGGATGAGGCGCCTGACGCCGAGGAGGAGCCTGAAGCGGAGGTGCAGAAGAAGGAGCCCCCCGTGAAGGTGCTCACGGCTGAGGACTCGCCCCTGCGCATGTTTGGCAGTTGGCGCCTGGCTCCGCTGGGGCCGCGGCACTGGTTTTCGCCGAGCTTCAACGGCCGCTTTGTCAAGGACCTTGATATCCGCGAGTTCTGTAACGTAGACCTCACGGGCGAGACGTGTGTCGACCGCGACTGCGAGTTCGTGCACTACCGCGACTTCGAGGTGCCTTCCAATGTCGTTGTCGAGTATATGGCCACGCGAGGCATCGACCGGCCTGGATACAAGGAAGGTCTCGTGAAGGCCGTGCGCACGCACCTGACCGGGCCAGAAGCCAGTCCTGAGCAGCTCGCGGCGGCCGTGGTTGGTTTTCGCCAGCAATACGACGCGCTGCAAGTGCTTGATTGGGACTCGTGGGGCGTCACAAAGCCTATGTAATTGGCAACAACAGCTCTCTGTATAATACTTTTTTGATCTTGTATACTTGGTAAACTCTACGCGTGCGTGTTCGTGTTCGTGTTCGTCACTTTACAAGATATGAAATAGGCTGTGTTCACAGGCCTCTCGGAATCTCATGACCCTGACGTTTGTTCTCGCGTGCGCCGAGAAACGCATAGCGCTCTTTACGATTTCGAAATGCTGCAAACAATGGTGGTGGGTGGTGCCACTAGATAATATTTTGACTACTAGCTAGCCTAGGCTCATATCTAACAAGGAGACGCGGCTGACGCACAGCGATCTGCAGCAGTATTTTCTAGGAAGGCAGATGAGCACCATTAATAAATAACTCGGTGAGCGGGTTTGTTCATCACCGGTGCTCAATGGTGCCTGGCACTGGCAGCAGCGGCTGGCCGCGTGACCTCGGGCCCGCGCTCTTCATCTAGAAGGCCCTCCCTGTCGCGAAGGGAGGCGGTGGAGCGCAGCGTGCGGTCGCCGAATATGGAGTCCATCTCCTCCAAGGTGACGCCCTTCGTCTCCGGAAACACATAGTACACGAGAATCACCGACAGGGCGCTAAAGCTAGCCGGTAGCAGGTACATAGACCACCCCATAGATTCCTGGAGGATGGGCGTGACCTCGCCGACCAGGAAGTTGAAGGCCCAGTTTGAAGCTGTGGAGAGCGATGCGCCCTTAGCGCGGATCGAGAGCGGCAGAATCTCGGGCGGGTAGAGCCAAGGGATGGGGCCCCAAGAGTAGCCGAAGAACGCGTTGTAGATGACGACGAACACAACAACGAGGGTTGGGCTGGATGGAACCTCGAGAAAGATGAAGTACGAGATCATGACCAGGGCCAGTGACATGACGATGCCGCCGCTCATGAGAATGCGCCGGCGGCCCCAGCGGTCCACAAGGTACCAGGGCGGGATGGTTGCCGCGACGTATATGAGGGAGTTGATGCCGGTCATGAGAATGGCCGAGCGGCCGTGCCAGCCCGCGTGCTCGAACACGAGCGGCGCGTAGTAGGAGATGACGTTGATGCCATCGAGCTGGGCAAACGCCTGCGAGGACATGGCGATGAGCACGCGCTTTTTGTAGCGGCGCCACATGTAGGCGTAGGAGTGCTTGCCCTCCATGCGGTGCAACAGAACCGTCTCCTTGATGTCGTCGAACTGCTCACGCGCGTGTGTGCCCTCCGGGTACAGGCGCAGCAGCGTAGCCATGCCGTCGTCGTCGCGGTCCTTATTCACGAGCCAGCGCGGCGTCTCAACAATGAATTGTGAGCCGACAACAAGGGCCAGGCCGATGACGCACTGGATGAACAGTGGCAGGCGCCAGCTGATGTCGGACTCAATGAACGAGCAGAAGTAGTCGACCCACACGGAGAACGCGTAGCCGACGATGTTGCCTGTGAACTCGATGCATGCGAACTTGCCGCGGTTGTGGGGCGGCGAGATCTCGGACTGGTACACCGGCACAATGGTGGAGAGCATGCCGACGCCGAGGCCGGACGTGACGCGGCCAAATATCATGACCCAGAAGTGCGTGGCAAACGTCTGGAACAGGCCGCCGACCACAAACACAAGCGCGCCGTAGAAAATCGTCTTGCGGCGGCCCCACATGTCGCCGAGCCGGCCGACGCACAGGCTCGAGACGAGCGCGCCGATCTCCAAAATGGCGACCATCGTGCCAATGCGTGCGGGCGACGGGTTGTGGAAGTAGTCCTGGAAGTGCACGCCGGTGATGATGCCGGACATGACGCCCTGGTCGTAGCCGAACAGAAACACGCCGAGCGACACGAACAGCGACACAAAGTAGATGAGGGCCTTGCCCTGGAGCCCGCCCTTGACGGCGCCAGGCGCGCCTGCGGCCTGCTCGCCAGAAGAGGCGGTCGCGGCCATTTGTGAGCAGGAAGTGACGCTTGCCTAAGACAGTGTGTGCAGTGGAATCGCGCGGACAGCAGCGGTTCCCAAGGAGCAGCGAGGGCTAGGGCTGTCGCCCTTACCCACGAGGCGCGACAATCTCGAATCTCGAGCTGCGAATGCGGGGGGGGGAGCGTGGATTGCGATAATGATGTATTTTGTAGCGCGGCTCGCGGCGCGCCCAATTGCCGCGGCTGGTCCTGTTCTGCCATCGTGCGTGGAGCTGTCTTGCGGCGTCAAAAGCTGTCGTCGCACACTAAGTCAAAGTAAGCTAACCTAAAGCCGGCCTCCGCATATGCTCTCTTCGCCAGCGCCGATAAGGTTGTGCCGGTCTACGAGTCCCCCGCGACTTGGGTATTTCGTTGAGCTGGATGTTAGTGTTCTACGTTTGTGTATGTAAAAAAATTAGAAGCTGTACTATTGCGGGGCTGCGACTGCGCGCAGGCAGGCGGCAATGCAGATGTGGCCACGACGCTTGTGTCGCCGCAAGATAACGAACACGCCAGGGCAGCGCCACCAGCGCAGCGTCACCTCGGCGCCATCACGAGTGCCGTCACGAGTGCCATCAACTTCGTACGCCTTCACGGTCGAGCAGGACTGCGAACACTCCACGCCCGCATTGCGACGATTTGCGCCAGGCCCGGCGCGCGGCCCGCGCCCATCAGCGTTCTTGTTACGCGCGCAGTGGAAACGCAGACTCCAGGGCTCGCTGCCGTCATGCTAAAGCTCACTCCTAGAACGTAATAAATACAACTAACTAATTAAATAAGGGCCAGCCCGGGCTTGGCCATGCGGGGCGGCCATGCGGATCGGAGTGAGGAGGCGGCAGACACTCAGCCCACGCGGACCTCGCGCTCGTGGGGCCGGAACACAGCCATGTCCTCGGGCTCTTTTACGCGGTCGTCGACCATGCGCCCGCTCGAGCGCAGGCAGTGGTCCTGGAAGCGCGCCTGCCAGGCCGCGCCGGTCATGAGCGCGAACGGAAGCGACTCCGACGCCGAGTCCAGCGTCTGCTTCCAGGCCTCGCCCAACTCATGGTATGCGCGCACAAGCAGGTTGTTGTTGGCCTGCGTGGACCAGCTCGGCGTCTCGTGGACGAGCTGCGTCGCGCCGTCCAGAAACTCGAGCGTCTTCAGCATCTGCGTGCGGTCGCCAGTCAGAAATGCAACGGTGTACTCGGCCAGCGAGACAAAAAACTCATGCCAGTACGGCCGCACCCGCAGAAAAGCGTAGTCGCCCTGCTGGTCGCCCTTATAAGGCAGATGCTCCACGATTTTGCGCTGGTACCCACGCAGGGCGCCCAGCGCTTGCTGCGGCGTTAGGGGCGGCGCCAGGTGTCGCACCGCGCTGTAGAGCTGCGGCTGCTGCTCCACCAGCTCCTCAAAGAGCGCCACGAGCTGCGCCTTGTCGAGTGTCTCGAGGCAGCGCTTGATGCTGAGCTGCGGCAGCGCCTTTTTGTGCGGCGACGGCGTTGCTGGCGCCACGCTCAGCCGCGTGCGCTTGCTCACGCCGCCGTGCGGACTGTGCGGCCCGTGCGACCCATGCGGGCTGTGCGAACCCGGCGAATCGTCGTGGCGCCGCTTGCGCAGGTTCTCGGGCGAGAGGCTCAGCTTTGTAAATGTCGACTGCAGGCTCGTCGAGCCCGCTGGCCGCGCCGGCTTTATTGTGTCGTCCCAGCCAAGCGCTTGCGGCGCTGTTTTCGGCACCGTATGTGGTTCAGCCATTAGTAAATACAAAGCAAGACTGGTGTGGTTCTTCTTGCTGTGGATGGTTTCTGGCTGAGGAGAAAATGTGTTTGTTTTGAGTTCGCCCTCTTTGGTTGTTGGGTGGGCTGGACAAGAAGTCTGGTGTACGTCAGCCTCAGCAGCCAAGGAAAATAAAAGGTTCGGTATCCTTCGTTGCCCCCCCCTCCACTGGCCATATCGCGGCGCAACTTGGAATCTTCGTAGCTGCTAACCACCACCACCATCCCGCTTGCCTCCTCCGCTGACGGCGCTCGGGTGACGGCCCGTTTTCTAGACGCATGTAGTAGCGCCTGGTTTGTAAGCAGTTACTCACCAGGGGCTCGCGCCGCAGCGGTGGCTATGACGTCTGAATCATTTCCGATTACGTCGCGCGTGCTTATTCAAAAACGCAAGCTCCACCTCAGCCAAGCCATCAATTAACGGCGCTTGCGTCGCAGTGACATCACACTACGTTTGCTCCGCCAACGTTTTTCGGCGATGTAGACGATGCCGATCAGGCTTGGAAACCGCAGGTGCCGCTGCCGCCGTTCGACAAAATCTTTTGGCGCGCGACGATGCGTAGGTAGCGCCTAAATACCGGATCCACTGCGAAGTAACTTTAGTATATACGTTTCTGACGCTCAAGGTACTTGTAATTGGGGCCGCTGCGTGGTAACAAGGCCAGCGGCTGCTTGCGATTGTCTGCACTGGCTGAACTTTATGGGAATCATATACGCCAAATTGCGCCGCTAACCGCTTGCGGTTGCCTGCGGCACTAGCTAAACTACATACGTCAATCTGCGCCGGCGACCGCTGGCGATTGTTCGCAGCACTAGCTCAATTCTTGGGAAAGAGTGTACGCCGGTTACGCCGGCGCGGTTGGGGACAGAATCAGGTACCTGGTTAGAGCCCGCCATGGGCGAATCGCTGTCTCGAAGGGCGGTGCTTTCTCTAGTGGTGTTTTCTCGAGCGGTGCTTTCTCGAGCGCTCGGCGCACACACGTGATAGGTCTCGGCGACGGCAGTGCCCCCCCCCATGGCAAAGGTGACCATCGCCACATGCACGCAAATTAGGCTCGAGAGTGGCGCCGCACCTTTGTTCAATGCAGCGCGGCTCAGCCACACCGCACTCGCATCTTGCTCTACAGATCTCGCTACCGCTGCTGCTTCCTTCGTGGAGGCGCAGACCCGCCTGTCATTGGATGTGTGTGGGGTTCTTCCCTATTTGTGCTTAGTGCAGCTTTGAGCGCATATGCATGCCGGCGATACGTATCCAGCATGCGCAAGCAGATCCGTTGCGTGTGGAATGCGGCGAGCCTGCGCTCCGCCCGGGACCCTCGACGAGCGCCTTCGGGGCCCATGCGCACGCCAAGCATGCTCTGCGCATGAGCCAGGCCTCAAATGCTCGGCCGCACCGGTCAATGCCAATGCACAGGCTGGACGCTGCCCTTGCCCAAATAAGCATCCGTCCTAGATGAATGGCCCTGAGTGGCAGGTAAGCTGGATTTGGGCTGCCCTCCCAGGGCAGGGAACGCCTGCTTCGCAATAGCAACGGCCTCAACTCACCCCCCTCTCCACGATCGTTTATATAACCCTCCTCCCCCGCTGTCCACATCTCCAAGTGTTCTTCTGCGAAACGAGTACCGACACTTAATTCACAATGGACGTTTCGCCCCAAGAGATTGTGTTTGGGCCCTCCTTCGAGGAGACCCACAACACTCCTATCAAACTTACAAACACAACCAACCACATCCTGCTCTATAAGGTCAAGACGACGTCGCCGCAGCTCTATTGCGTGCGTCCAAACGCCTCGGCCGTCGAGCCGGGTCAGTCCCTGCAAGTCATCATCACGCGCCAGGCCAAGGCCGTGACTGAGGGTGAGCAGTCCAAGGACAAGTTCCTCATTATGTCCACACGCATTGACGAGGCTACGCTGCGCGAGGCAGGCTCGCCAGCCGAGGTCTGGACAAAGCTTGAGGGCTCTCACGGCAACAACTTCGACTCCAAGAAGCTCAAGGTTGTTTACACGAACAAGCCCCAGCAGACGCAGCAGCAGTCCCAGCAGTACGGCCAGCAGGGCTCGCAATACGGCCAGCAGCAAGGCTCCCAGTACGGCGGCCAGCAGCAGGGCTCTCAGTACGGCGGCCAGCAGAGCTCGGGCTCTGGTGCTGGCGCCGCCGCTGGCGGCCTAGGTGCCGCTGGCGCCGGCGCTGCTGGTCTCGGCGCTGCTGGCGCTGGCGGCCACCAGCAAGGATACGGCTCTAAGGGCCCATCCGGTGACTTCGACAGCCATGTTCCCGGCACGCAGCAGGGACTGGGCTCCAAGGGCCCCTCGGGCGGCCAGGGTAGCTACGGCAGCCCTGGTGGACCCGGCGCTGGTGCCGGTGGCTACGACAGCCACGTCCCAGGCACGCAGCAGGGCCTGGGCTCAAAGGGGCCCTCCGGTGGTCAGGGTGGCTACGGCGGTCCCTCCGGCGGAGCCGGCGGGTACGAGAGCAATGTGCCTGGTGCGCAGAAGGGTGCTGGCTACGACTCCCAGATCCCGGGCACTCAGCAAGGATACGACTCTAAGAGCCCAGTAGGAGGCCACGACTCTAAGGGTCCTTCGGGCTACGAGTCGCAGCAAGGAGGATATGGCTCTCAAGGACCCTCAAGCGGGTCTGGCTACGAGGGTAACGTGCCGGGCTCAAAGCAGGGCGCTGGCCCCAACGCGCCCAGCGGTGGTGCTGGTGGCTACGGCGCTGATGCTCCAAACGACTACGCGCCCTCCTCGCAAGGGTACGATAGCCAGTCGAAGGGTCCTGGCTCTGCTGCTGGTGCCACTGGTGCTGGTGCTGGTGCTGCTGGTGCTGGTGCTGGTGCTGGTGCTGCTGGCGCTGGTCCGGACGCTTCCTCGTCTCACGGCAAGGAGCATCACCATCACCACCTCTTCGGCAAGACCAAGAGTCATGGCGACGAAAGCGACAAGGCCTCCGAGGCTGGCGGCAGCAGCCAGGGAGAGAGTGTGCGCGGTTCGGGCCCTAACGGCGAGGTCACCGTTGACGACATCACGGGCAAGCTGGGCCTCCCCCACAAGAGCAAGCTAGTCGATGAGGGCAACGCTCGCACCGGTCCCAAGCTCGCCAACGACAACCTCTCTGAGGGCCCCAAGCCCGAGAACGCCAAGAAGTCTGATGACGAGAACTACGCTTCAGGCAAGGAGACGGGCCACGGTGGCGGAGGCGAACCGTCCCTAGGCGCTGATGTTCCCACGCGAGGCTATGGTGACCAAGAGGGCAAGGAGAAGAGCGGCGCTCAGGGCTCCGCCCGTGACGGCCTCAACTCCTCTTCTAACCCCCAGCAAAAGGATGTTTACAACCAAGGACCTGTCCCTGGTTACGACAAGGGATCGGGGCAGGAGTCGGGTTACACGGGCGCCGCTCAGAGCTACTTGAGCAATGCCTCTAACTCTACGGGCCAATACACGTCTGAGGTCAAGGACGCCGCTGGTGCCGCTGCTGGCGCCGCTGCTGGCGCCGCCGCCGGTGTTGCTGCCTCGGTCTCTGACTGGTGGAACAAGGGTGGTTCTCAGAACGACCCGGCCAGCAAGTCTGCGTCCGGCCCCAACTCGTCGTCTTACGGCTCGGGTCCTAACTCCTCGTCTTATGGTTCGGGCCCCACCTCTGGAACGACTGGCCCCACTACGGGCTCTTCGGGCACTGGCGGCACCTATGCTGGTGGATTTGAGAAGATCATGAACGGTGGTGGCTTCGAGGCTGCCTCTTCCCCGAGCAACTACCAGTCTGGTGCTGCTGGCGCCACGGGCGCTGGCAGTGGTGTTGGCGGTTATGGTGCATCTAAGTCGCATGACTCGGCCTCGGGTGCTCCTGGTTACGGCTCGTCGAGCAACTATGATTCTCCCTCGTCGAAGAACGTGGGTCGCGGCTCCACTTTCGACTCGTCCAACACGAACACCTATGGCTCTCCCTCGTCGAAGGATGCTATCGGCAATGCTTCGGGTTATGATTCGTCGTCCAAGGGCCCTGGTGGCGCCGGTTACGATTCGTCGAGCGGCGCCCCAGGCTACGGCGCCTCTGGCAACACCTCGAGTGGTGCTCCAGGCTACGGCTCTTCTGGTAGCGCCTCGGGTGGTGCTCCAGGCTACGGCTCTTCGGGTAGCACCTCGGGTGGCGCTCCAGGCTACGGCTCTGCGGGCAGCACCTCGGGTGGCGCTCCAGGCTATGGCTCTGCGGGCAGCACCTCGGGTAGTGCTCCTGGCTCAGGCTCTGTGGGCAACTCTGCTGCTGGCGCTGGTGCTGGCGGTCTTGGCGGTGCTGGAATTGGCGGCATTGCTAGCCAGTACAAGAGCCACGACTTGGGCTCCGAGGCAAACAAGTACAAGGATCATATTCCTGAGAACCAGCGCGGTAACTTCGACAAGGCTGTGCAGAGTGACAAGCATCTGCGCGATAGCGACTACAAGGGACTGGCCAATGATAACCTGAAAGGCAAGATCCCTGAGGAGCACCTAAACAAGGCTGACCAGTATGGCCAGCAGATCCCTAGCGACGTGCGCGATAAGCTCTCTAAGGGAGACATCGGCAGCGTTGTTGGAGGCGGCGCTGGTGCAGGAGCTGGCCTTGGAGGTGCCGGAGGTTATGGTGCCTCGCAGTTCGACAAGTCGGGGTCCGGATCTGCAAGCGGCTACGGCAACCAGCATGGTGCTCAGGGCGGCAGCCAGCTCGGCTCGGGCGACTACGCGGACTCCCAGGGTAAGTTCAGCTCCAATGATTACGCGGGCTCGCAGGGTAAGTATGACTCGAACAACTACTCGGGCTCGGGCTCTGGCTCTGGCTCGCAGGGTAAGTATGGCTCGAACGACTACTCGGGCTCTCAGAGCAACTACGGCTCAAACGACCGCTCTGGTTCGCAGGGCAACTATGGCTCCAATGACTCGAGCTACCCGGGCTCGCAAGGTAAGTACGTTGCTGCCGGTGACTCGGGCTATACTGGCTCGCAGGACAGGTACTCGTCTTCTGGTAATGACTCGAGTTACCCGGGCTCTCAGGGCAAGTTCGAGTCGAGGGATGCCGAGAAGGACCTCAGCAAGGGCAGCAACTCGACGTATGGCGGGGTTGGGTCCGGCTCTGGGTCTGGGTCTGGCGCTCAGTACGGAAACTCGAACTACTCTGCCCCCTCTGGCTCTGCGGGTGGCTTTGAGAAGACCGTTAGCGGCCCTGCAGCATCGGTCAGCGGCGCCTACGCTGGCTCAGGAAGCAACACTTCGACTCAGCTCGCTGATCGCGACTCGCGCTCGAACACGGCGCCGTCGCTGCCGAAGCAGCAGCAGGAGGTTCCTCTGACGGTTACCGTGCTGGTGGCCGTGATTGCCTTCCTTGTTGGCTGGAAGTTCTTCTAAACTTGTCGCAAGATTTCTTTAGTGTTGTTCGTTTACTACTTTGATCATTTCAAATTCCACACATGCCTAGAAGCATCCTTGTAACTCTACTACCTTTATATTAAATGATTTGCGAAAGAAAGGAGAACAAAAAAGACGATGAGCAGAAGAAGAAGTATGTCGAGTGACAGAGGATCCGCGCTCGTGTTGGAGCTACTACTCTGGTTAAGAAGAAGGGAAAGCTCATTAAATAATATTACTGCTCGAGAAGAAGGAGATGCTCAGCAGAGAGTTCTACGGCTTGAGAAGAATGGTATGCTCATAAAAGAATAAATAAAGTTAGGACAAGTGCACGAGTTGTCGTGAAAGGGGGTGATTTCGCTAAGAGCCGCTGCTTTGCGTGTCAGTGTCATTGGGTGGTCGCGCAATGCGCGCAAGGCGCTCCAGCATGTACTGGCCAGGCTGAATGGATGGCAGGTGTCGACTTTCTGCCATGAAGCCGCTGTTCGGTCCTTCCAGACCATCATTGACTTGTGCGAAAAAGCTGTTGAGCTCGTCGTCGTCGAATCCATGAGCCTGGCTCGAAGTTAGACCGTGACGTGGTGGGCTTGTTGACCGCAGCTGGCGATGGGCTGTGCGAGTTTGGAAAGCCGCCTGCGCGCGAGCATGGTGTGGGTCTTCTTCTGGGGCTGCCCTCCTCCTATGGGACGCCGGTAGCCTGGACCCGCGTTCCAGGTGAAAGCTTGGTGGTGCCTCATCTTCTCGGGGAGTGCCGGCCGCTGGCGTTGCTGATGGCAGCGCTCGCTCGGTGCGGCCGATCTGGAAGCTGAGAAGTTGGGCGTTTTGTCTCGGCGGTTGTCTGCGCTCGTACCTGTCCTCCTGCATGTCTTGGAAAATAGACGGGACGACACTCAAAGCGTCATCGGCGTCGCCTGGGGCGTCGTCAGAATCTGGGGCGTCAAGACCGGGGGCAGGAGAGCCGTCGTCGAAGCCCTGGTCATCGTCAAAGAGACCTCCTGGGTCGTCTGGTTGCTGGGGCTCCAACGCCGAGTCGCTCGGGAGAATGTTGTCTGCTTGCGCGCTGAATTGCTGAAGGCCCGAGACGAATGATTGCGCGCCCTGCCCAAGATCGTCGTCACGATCCATCTGGAACAATCTGGACAACGTGGCGGCGCCCGAGACCACAGACTGTGCGTCGCGCGTCATGGCCGCTGCGAGGTCTGGCGAGTCTCTAGCATTGATCTCGGTGGCGAAGAAGAAGACGTCTTCGCCTAGGCCTCTTGCGCCCTGCTCGGTGTTGCTTCCGTTGTCGACGTACAAGTCATTGGCCGGCGGCACGATGCAGGCCATTCCCTTCTGGAGGTCGAAGTCAGTGCGGTTCATTTTCGCAGTGCAGCGCCCGCGCCAAACCACAAACGTACAGACCTTGTTCACGTCGGCCTCGTATGTGTAGACGGCGCCCGGCTGGATGCGAAGGACGTATAGCTGCACGGGGCCAGCCGCACTGCCGCCGAAGATCGCGCAACGCGAGACTAGGGGCATGACGGACCCGTCGGCGTAGTACATGGGCTCGAACTCGAGGCCATTGATGGACCTAGCGACGGTGCGCTCGCGAAACTTGGTGCCATCGGCGTCAAGCACGGGCGCGTGCACAGCCTGTTGGCCGGCCTCAAGCTCGTCCTCGTCGAGAGGGAGGAGCGGGCCGCGGCGCCGGCGATACGGCCGCCGTCGCCTGTAGACCTTTTTCTCGGGCTCTACGCGGCGCACGTCCACGGCGGTCAGCGTGCTCAAAGGGCCATCCACCTCGTACTGGATGCGCTCGCCGAGCCACCACTTCACGGTGGGGATGCGGTGTCTCTTAGGCCTTTCACGGCGACTCCCGAGCTGGGCCACTTGCGACTCGACGTCGGGCGTGAAGTCGCTGTCCCCGCTTTCGGAGACGGTGGCAGCGGTGAACGAGTCGGCGTCGCTGTCGCTGGCCTGCTCGGAGCTCGAGCTGGCCGCAGCGTCGCCGACGGCCGGGCCAGCCTTCGGCTCCCACTCGGCATTGCCGTCGCTCTCGGCCTCTGTGTCGCTGTTGCTGGCGACCATCTCGGCAACGCTGCCCAGGCTCTCGTCAGAGTCCGACTCGGACTCGCTGTGCTCGAGGCGCTGCTCGAGGACCTGGCCCTCGGCGTCCAGCGCCACGGCGAGCCAGTCGATGGCAGGCATCATCGACACAGGCACCTCGAAGACAAGCGGCGGCTCCGGCTCGGCGGGGTCGCGCGGCCGCGGGCGGACGTACTCGCTCGTATCTGGCGAGGGCGCGCGCGGCGCAGTTCCCGGCGCGCCTTCTGCGTCCTGCGCGCTGGCGTCCTGCGCACTCGCAGTGTCGTCGGAAGTCCCCCTGTCGCCGTTGTACGCGTCGGAGTCGGCGCGGCCCGAGTGGATGACTGACGGCGCCGCGGCTTCTTCGTCCATGTCGGAGGCTACGCCCCCGACATCGTTGTTCCCAAAGCTGTCCTCGGCAAGCAAGGCGCGCGGCGCGGCTGCTGGGGGCTCGGGCTGCAGCGGGTCGCGCCCGAAGATGCCGCTCACGGCGCTCTGCGCGTCCTCATCGCCGTCCTCGGGCAGGCCCGCGAGCCGCGGCCGCTTTGCCTGGCCGGGCGCGGGGAGGCTAAATCTGCTGCGGTGCTGGCGCGCGCGCGTGCGCGAGGCAATGCTCGAATCCGAGGGCGGCCCGATCCAGCGGGTGAGGCCCGTGATGGCGGCGCTGCCGCTGCTGGCCCT